>JAQBSW010002857.1:0-94406 GCA_029291075.1 Eudiplozoon nipponicum
TTAAGGCATCGTTACTATCATTTTATTAAATATTCATTAGATACCATGCGTCTCATAAAATTTTGAACCGAAGATCTTAGAACAGCGTGCAAATATGATCACATATATGATCACAGGATACGAGCATTAGATAGACTGCAAACGCTGCACAAAGTTTCAATGTGCACTTAAGGAAGATTGATCGGGTTACTTAGAGAATCCATTAAAACGGAAATCAGAATTGGCGTGATTTATATAAAAGCTGTTCATACAAAAAAATTATATAATTAAATTAATTTCTATAGATTTCTTGGAATCGTAATTTAGACGAGATATAGAAAATATATCAATCTTTTAACAGATCACGACTCTGAATAAAATGCTGTTAACTGAATAGTGGACAATATAAAAGCAGATGACGTTTGTATCCTGTCGATTAATCCGCCTCATTATCTACAGCAGCAATAGCATGCGTTCGGTATAATCAGACGGTTGCTTATATATTTATATGTCTGGAATTAAAACATATTTTTAAAGAATATTAGCTCGTGGTCATTTTTATTTTAGCAATATTGAACTGTATGAGCTATCTTTTTATAATTTTAATGAAGGATTTGGACATACCGCTTTAAGACTTAAACAACGAAAAATACTATGGATTTACATCCTGTTGAGGTCTCTAACCTATTCAAGTCTGAGAGCCCCATAGATGCCTGATCGCTAGAAGTCCTCAAATTCACAGTAGAGTCTGGTATGCATATATTTCCATTTGCATCTCCTAGGTTCAATTCCGCCATACCCTTCACTAACCTACTTGTCTCTTCAAATTTAATATCGGTTTCCATGTCTTATTGGTTTAACAAGCAAATCGACACTTCATGTTAGGCAATCGGAATGCGAATGTAGATTCATATTAACTCCCGAACAAATAATCTGGAAAGAGATATACGTGAACAACAGAATTAATCAAATTACCTGTCCAAAAACTTTCCTTTTCAGTGTGATATAATATCCGAACAAAAGGCAATTATAGTAGGAATATATTGTTGAGATGTATTCGTGTTACTAGATTAAAAATGTTAAAAATGCAGCAGACCAAAAGATGGTTAGACCAGTCGAGCTGCGAGACACTCGATAACTGAAAATGGAGCACAATTCAAAGTGAGGTATTTAAACAAAGAATGTTCTGGAAAAAATAAAATTTTTAAATAAAATTTGTTACAATCATCCATGTTGGTTTAAATTTATTGGTCAATGTTATTTTACATATGTCGGAGGATTTAACTTCCTTCACAATTTTAATTCCAATATTGATGTAAAACAATGCAGATTTCATTTATGATTCATGATAGGGTTTTAAATTGTGAAAGTATAGAAGTTAAATAGTAGACTATGTTTCAGCGAAAGGCAACATTTAAGCTCACATACTTAGGTTTATAAGAATGTTGGTGCATGCTGAAAGTTTCGACTCAGTTTTTTCAAAATTATACACAATTATATACAATATATATACAATTACAAATAAGATACGAACGTCAACGTCTACTTCGTTTAAAAATAAAAAAAGCTAAAAGTAATCACATTTCTTGAATTGCTTTCATGATCGTTATTCCAATAAAATGTGCTAATAGTATTTTTATTCAAAGGACGATTATCTGCAGACAAATTTGTTTTTTGAAGATATTTTGAGTAAAGTATGTCCTTAGTGTTCTACATTCCATTCATGAGAATTTCGCAAAATTTCTGTTTTTGACAGCAATTGTTAGTATGCAAAATTAAGTTATTATAAACTTATGCAAAATTTAATAAATAATTATGTTAAATCTGAAAAATTATTCTTTTCTTAACAGAAATACTTAGAGCTCTATAAATTTTTTTTTATTTTCATGATATACATTATACTTTAGTGTCAACCTAACAAAAAAATTAATTAAATAATTTCAACAATTAAAAACGATATTTAATTTTAATAGTATCAATATTAGTTTAAAATAATAGGTTATTACTTATAAATATAAGAAAAACATAATTTGCATCAAATCTGACAATGTTTATAAAAAATATCAATTAATATCAAAGATAGAGTAAGATTTGATTTAAATGTAAGCAATCAGCCAGCCCTAATATAACGAAAACAACTTCTTCGGTGTATTTCGATGGACATAAATTATGAGATTGTGCCTATAAATATGATTTAATAATACACTCTGTAATTTGATATTAAATATCCGATTTAAGAATTTAATTTATTGTTGTTATAATTGTAATATATTACATCAACCATCATGAACTAAACTTGCTTATACAATTTGAGCGATTGAGATGAACAGTTATTTGACTCATGTAAAGCACAGCAAAACAATGAAAAATTATACTTTAAATCAAGTCTGCGAGCTTGAAGTAAACACAAATCCCATTGTATTTAACCAATCTTTGCAACGCACTGACGCGTTTCGACCTTCCATGATCATCAATGGAGTACGATGGCTAAATGGCTAGTGAGGATGAAGCCATATTGCATATATATGAAAAGAAAAATTAGATATGCGGCTCTCACCTCTAGTAGTCTTACATAAATTCTACATGACTGGAAATGTCGGCTGAACAATTTCTATGTAGTCACGAACATTAGCTGTTTGTAGCTTTCTCCAAAAACATATATGGACAATGGAATTTAACAAAAATTTATTGCGCGTGTGGTGACAACAATTCTTTAAATCAGGTTTGCGTGCTAGAAGTAAACAACATGCATTTTTTAACTGCTATATATAATAAATTGAATGATGTCGTGCTTACCGCCTAATGTGATATCTGATTTCATGGTTTTACTGGAGTAACAGCTGTTCGGAAATAATTGTACTTCTCAGCTTTGGTGAATTAAGCATATATTTTCATATCCATCACGTTAGAACCATGTACCTTTTCGGTAATATAATGTTGGTATTCTTTACTGACATACTAGCCATAATTTATTATCATTTACAGACTCGGTATATATATTATATAGTGTGAGCTAACGTTGAAGTCGCATTGTTGAAGACTTTATATAATGTTACCTTTATTACCGTGAATAATACTTGAGGAATGGCACATCGTTATTCTGTAGATGCAAACTGATTTAGGGACATTATTCATGTAACAAAATGTAAGCCTTTTTGATATGACATCTGCTCATATAGAGTTTATATGTTACTAAATACGAATATTAAAGGCTGAATGACAATATTATATTATCGCGCAATCCTATTATCTTCCTCTGTTATGCTCAAATACCCAAGGCTCTCAATTAAAAGTCCATTTTGCCTAATTTTTGTATCTTTTCAAAATCATGCAGAAAACTAGTGAGATAAATTCGGCACATGACAATAAGCTTGAGATGTCTTGCTGAGTATTTTGTTTACTGAAGATTATATAGGTTGCGTGGAAAAGGCAGAACATATTAACGAATTCAATATTTTCTTTACTCGCCATAAGAATATCTCAAATTTGGCCAAAAATAAACAAAAAATGTAGCACATGTGTTCCGTGAAATAAAATTACCGAACTGAAAACTAGAAACTGAAGTAGAGTAAGAACCAAATGCACAAATAAAAATTGGGTGCAATGAACGGCAGGGTAACTGAATGGTCAGACTAAATGATTGAGAATCAAACGTGCCAAGGTTCAAGTTGCTTCCGCGAAAAGGATTCAACATTACGCGATGATTTCCAAATAATGACGAAATAAGTCTACTGAATAAATTACATTTTTCTGTATTGTTAAATGCTAAATTTTTTATTGACAAATGCATTTGCATAATTAGACAGGTGTTTCTATGAAGAGGATAATTATGATAATTATAATTATAATTATTCTAATATTATATTGTAGGGGTGTTTTGCGGGTTTCCTTTCTTTTTCGTGATTGTGTACCGATTCTACATATCAATGGTGGCTATTATTACTACCCGTGCGCCTAATTAGTCTCTGATCTTTTTCGGATGGTTGATGTTAGAAGGCAAAAACATCGGGTCATACGTATATTCTACACAATATTGCAATTAGAAATATAATTCACAGATAGTCCAATTTGACCATGTGTTGGTCGGCAATAAAAAAACAGATTTTAACATAAAATTATATCTTAAACACCATTCACAGTTAAACTAAATTGTCCGTCTTCTAGACGGCAAGAATTAAAATGATTTATGTTTATAAAGTAACATGTTTCGCACACAAGCAGTTATTCTTACACAAATGTCTGGATCGTAATTGGAATAGTCAAATGATTGAAAATACATGGTAATACGAACATAGTAAAATTATTTATGTTTATAAAGAAAAATGTTTTACACACAAGTGGTTATTATTACACAAATGTCTGGATTGTAATGAGTAGTCAAGCGATTGAAAATACATGATAATATGAACCTAGTAAAATTATTTATGTTTATACAGAAAGTTGTTTTGTGTAATCCGTTTAAAGACTTTTATGACAAAAATTCAAAGAATATATGATGATGTTAATGGAGTTAACATTGAAAGTTATCACTAAAATTGAACATTGGAAAACGTTTACAGATTTAAATGACAAACAACTCACAAATGTTTAATTCCTGGCTTTCTATAGTAAACAATCAATCATTTTCATAGTAACGAATAATCCAATTAAGCGAGATAAAATTCACTGACACAATAGTCCACCGCGTGATCCTCTCGGATCGCGCGCGGTTCTGTTTCTTTAATAAAAACACCATTAATTACAAATAAAATAGCAGATCAAGAAATATCGATTAAAACTGCTTGACTAAAAGAGATTGTTCCTAAAATCATAGCTAAGAGAAATATTGTTTAAGGACAGAGTTAGAATATTTGACCTTAAAGAGCACAGCGTTTGTAAAAATTGACCTTTGTTGGGTTGTAACACGGAGTCGCGTGTTACAATATTTATATAATATATATTATCCAACCCATATTAAATAACAATTCACGCTAAAAATTATTTGAGGAACTTGCGATATTAAAAACGTCAAACTAATTTCAAATGTATATCTGGCATAAGGCAACTAGTGATCAAAATATATTTGCCAATAAGTATTTATAAAATTCAACTTGAAGGAAATTTAGGACCTTATTTAAGTATTTCCTTTGTGCTTACTAGCGGCCCGTATATTGTAGACTGTAACACTTAAAAATTGCAATCTAAACTTCGTTTAAATATATTCTTAAACAAATTTTATCAGTCATTTAGCTAATTCATTTTACGAGATTTGGTTTCCCAATATGCTTTAGTTGTACTTATGTGAGATTCATTTCGCATATGTATTGAATGTTTGTCTTAACAATATATCTATTGAAAAAGTAGTCTAGTTTTAAACTGATTTTTTATCGTACAATGCCTAAATAATGTATTAAATCGGGATCCTTTGATTGATGAAATATATAATTTTAACACTCGAAAAACTGAAAATGGCGCACAATTCAAAGTCAAGTATTTAAACAAAGAATGTTCTCGAAAATAAAAAGAAAAAATTCTTTTTAAATAAAATTCGTTACAATCAGCCATGGTGGTTTAAATATATCAGTCAATGTTATTTTACATATGTCGGAGGATTTAACTTCCTCCACAATCCTTTTTGCGAATTTTAATTCCAATATTGATGTAAAAAAATGCAGATTTCATTTAAGATTTATGATAGGGCTCTCAAATTGTACAAGTATAGAAGTTAAAACTTGGACTATGTTTCATCGAAAGGCAACATTTAAGCTCACATACTTAGGTTTATAAGAATGTTGGTGCCTGCTGAACTTTTCGACTCAGTTGTTTCAATATAATATAAAATTATATACAATATATATACAATTACAAATAAGATATGAAGGTCAACGTCTACGTCGTTTAAAAATAAACAAGCTAAAAGTAATCACATTTCCTGAATTGCTTTCATGATCGGTATTCCAATAAAATGTGCTAATAGCATTTTTATTGAAAGGACTATTGTCTGAAGACATCTAAATTTTTTGAAGTTATTTTGAGTAAAGTATGTCCTTAGTGTTCTACATTCCATTCATGGGAATGTCGCGAAATTTCTGTTTTTGACAGCAATTGTTAGTGTGCAAAATTAAGTTATTAAAAACTTATGCAAAATTTAATAAATAATTATGTTAAATCTGAAAAATTATTTTTTTCTTAACGAAATGCTTAGGCTCTGTAAATTTTTTTTTATTTTCATGATATACGATATACTTTAGTGTCAACCCTAACAAAAAATTAATTAAATAATTTTCCTTAATATTAAAGCGATGTTTAATTTTAATAGTATCAATATACCATTTTAAAATAATAGGTTTATTACTTATAAATATGAAAAACATAATTTGCATCAAATCTGACAATGTTTATGAAAATATCAATTAATATCAAAGATAGTGTAAGATTTGATTTAAATGTAAGCAATCATTGACCCTAATATAACGAAAACAACTTCTTCGGTGTATTTCGATGGACATAAATTATGAGATTGTGCCTATAAATATGATTTAATAATGCATGAAGTAACATTTTATTTGGCAATATTTGATATTAAATATCCGATTTAAGAATTTAATTTATTGTTGTTATAATTGTAATATATTACATCAACCATCATGAACTAAACTTGCTTATACAATTTGAGCGATTGAGCTGAACAGTTATTTGACTCATGTAAAGCACAGAAAAACAATGAAACATTATACTTTAAATCAAGTCTGCGAGCTTGAAGTAAACACTAGTCCCATTGTATTTAACCAATCTTCGAACAACATAACAAAACTTACGCCAAACGCAATGCACTGACGCAATTCGACCTTCCATAATCATCAATGGAGTACGATGGCAAAATGGCTAGTGAGGATCAAACCGCATTGCATATATATGAAAAGAAAAATTAGATATGCGGCTCTCACCTCTAGTAGTCTTGCATAAATTCTACGTGACTGGAAATGTCGGCTGAACAATTTCTATGCAGTAACAAACAATAACTTTTTGTAGCTTTCTCCACAAACATATATGTACAATAGAAATTAACAAAAATTTATTGCGCGTGTGGTGGTAACAATTCTTTAAATCAGGTTTGCGTGCTAGAAGTAAACAACATGCATTTTTAACTGCTATATATATTAAATTGAATGATGTCGTGCTTACCGCCTAATATGAAAACTGATTTCGACCAAAGCCGGAGTTCATGGTTTTACTGGAGTAACAGCTGTTCTGAAATAATTGTACTTCTCAGCTTCGGTGAACTATAGCATATATTTTCATATCCATCATGTTAAAACCATGTACCTTTTCGGTACTATAATGTTTGTATTCTTTACTGACATAATAGCCATAATTTTAGTATCATTTACAGACGCGGTATATATTATATAGTGTGAGCTAACGTTGAAGTCGCATTGTTGAAGACTTTATATGATGTTACCTTCATTACCGCGAATATTACTGGAGGAATGGCACATCGTTCTTCTGTAGATGCAAAATGATTTAGCGGCATTATTCATGTAACAAAATGTACGCCTTTTTGATATGACGTCTGCTCATATAGAGTTTATATTGTTACTAAATACGAATATTAAAGGCTGAATGACAATTTTAAATTATAGCGCAATCCTATTATCTTCCTCTGTTATGCTCAAATACCCAAGGCTCTCAATTAAAAGTCCATTTTGCCTCATTTTCGAATCTTTTCAAAATCATGCAGAAAATTAGTGAGATAAATTCGACACATAACAATAAGCTTGAGATGTCTTGCTGAGTATTTTGTTAACTGAAGATTATATAGGTTGCGTGGAAAAGGCAGAAAATATTAACAAATTCAATATATTCTTTATTCGCCATGAGAATATCTCAAATTTGGCCAAAAATAAACAAACAATACAGCACATGTGTTCCGTGAAATAAAATTACCGAACTGAAAACTAGAAACTGAAGTAGAGTAAGAACCAAATGCACAAATAAAAATTGGGTGCAATGAACGGCAGGGTAACTGAATGGTCAGACTAAATGATTGAGAATCAAACGTGCCAAGGTTCAAGTTGCTTCCGCGGAAAGGATTCAACATTACGCGATGATTTCCAAATAATGACGAAATAAGTCTACTGAATAAATTACATTTTTCTGTATTGTTAAATGCTAAATTTTTTATTGACAAATGCATTTGCATAATTAGACAGGTGTTTATATGAAGAGGATAATTATGATAATTATAATTATAATTACTCTAATATTATAATGTAGGGGTGTTTTGCGTGTTTGCTATCTTTTTCGTGATTGTGTACCGATTCTACATATCAATGGCGGCTATTATTACTACCCGTGCGCCTAATTAGTCTCTGATCTTTTTCGGATGGTTGATGTTAGAAGGCAAAAACATCGGGTCATACGTATATTCTACACAATATTGCAATTAGAAATATAATTCACAGATAGTCCAATTTGACCATGTGTTGGTCGGCAATAAGAAAACAGATTTTAACATAAAATTATATCTTAAACACCATTCACAGTTAAACTAAATTGTCCGTCTTCTATACGGCAAGAATTAAAATGATTTATGTTTATAAAGTAACATGTTTCACACACAAGCAGTTATTCTTACACAAATGTCTGGATCGTAATTGGAATAGTCAAATGATTGAAAATACATGACAATATGAACAGAGTAAAATGATTTATGTTTATAAAGAAAAATGTTTTACACACAAGTGGTTATTATTACACAAATGTCTGGATTGTAATGAGTAGTCAAACGATTGAAATACATGATAATATGAACCTAGTAAAATTATTTATGTTTATACAGAAAGTTGTTTTGTGTAATCCGTTTAAAGACTTTTATGACAAAAATTCAAATTATACATGATGATGTTAATGGAGTTAACATTGAAAGTTATCACTAAAATTGAACATTGGAAAACGTTTAAAGATTTAAATGAGAAACAACTCACAAATGTTTAATTCCTGGCTTTCTATAGTAAACAATCAATCATTTACATAGTAACGAATAATCCAATTAAGCGAGATAAAATTCTCTGACACAATAGTCCACCGCGTGAGCCTCTCGGATCGCGCGCGGTTCTGTTTCTTTAATTAAAACACCATTAATTACAAATAAAATTGCAGATCAAGAAATATCGATTAAAACTGCTTGACTAAAAGAGATTGTTCCTAAAATCACAGCTAAGAGAAATATTGTTTAAGGACAGAGTTAAAATTTGACCTTAAAGAGCACAGCGTTTGTAGAAATTGACCTTCGTTGGGATGTAACACGGAATCGCGTGTTACAATATTTCACATAATAATATTAATAATATTATACATATATATATATTTAATATATATTAACCAACCCATATTAAATAACAAATCACGCTAAAAATTATTTGAGGAACTTGCGATATTAAAAACGTCAAACTAATTTCAAATGTGTATCTGGCATAAGGCAACTAGTGGTCAAAATATATTTGCCAATAAGTATTTATAAAATTCAACTTGAAGGAAATTTAGGACCTTATTTAAGTATTTCCTTTGTGCTTACTAGCGGCCCGTGTATTGTAGAGTGTAACACTTAAAAATTGCAATCTAAACTTCGTTTAAATATATTCTTAAACAAATTTTATCAGTCATTTAGCTAATTCTTTTTACGAGATTTGGTTTCCCAATATGTTTTAGTTGTACTTATGTGAGATTCATTTCGCATATGTATTGAATGTTTGTCTTAACAATATATCTATTGAAAAAGTAATCTAGGTTTAAACTGATTTTTTATCGCACAATGCCTAAATTATGTATTAAATCGGGATCCTTTGTTTGATGAAATATATAATTCTAACACTCGAAAAACTGAAAATGGCGCACAATTCAAAATCAAGTATTTAAACAAAGAATGTTCTGGAAAATAAAAAGAAAAAATTCTTTTTAAATAAAATTCGTTACAATCAGCCATGGTGGTTTAAATATATCAGTCAATGTTATTTTACATATGTCGGAGGATTTAACTTCCTCCACAATCCTTTTTGCGAATTTTAATTCCAATATTGATGTAAAACAATGCAGATTTCATTTAAGATTTATGATAGGGCTCTCAATTGTAAAAGTATAGAAGTTAAAACGTGGACTATGTTTCATCGAAAGGCAACATTTAAGCTCAAATACTTAGGTTTATAAGTATGTTGGTGCATGCTGAACTTTTCGACTCAGTTGTTTCAATATAATATAAAATTATATAAAATATATATACAATGACAAATAAGATATGAACGTCAACGTCTACGTCGTTTAAAAATGAACAAGCTAAAAGTAATAACATTTCTTGAATTGCTTTCATGATCGTTATTCCAATAAAATGTGCTAATAGCATTTTTATTGAAAGGACTATTGTCTGAAGACATCTAAGTTTTTTGAAGTTATTTTGAGTAAAGTATGTCCTTAGTGTTCTACATTCCATTCATGAGAATGTCGCAAAATTTCTGTTTTTGACAGCCATTGTTAGTGTGCAAAATTAAGTTATTAAAAACTTATGCAAAATTTAATAAATAATTATGTTAAATCTGAAAAATTATTCTTTTCTTAACCAAATGCTTAGGCTCTGTAAAATTTTTTTCAGTTTCATGATATACGATATACTTTAGTGTCAACCCTAACAAAAAATTAATTAAATAATTTTCCTTAATATTAAAGCGATGTTTAATTTTAATAGTATCAATATATTAATTTAAAATAATAGATTTGTTACTTGTAAATATGAAAAACATAATTTGCAACAAATCTGACAATGTTTATGAAAATATCAATTAATATCAAAGAAAGTGTAAGATTTGATTTACATGTAAGCAATCATTGACACTAATATAACGAAAACAACTTCTTCGGTGTATTTCGATGGACATAAATTATGAGATTGTGCCTATAAATATGATTTAATAATGCACGAAGTAACATTTTATTTGGCAATATTTGATATTAAATATCCGATTTAAGAATTTAATTTATTGTTGTTATAATTGTAATATATTACATCAACCATCATGAACTAAACTTGCTTATACAATTTGAGCGATTGAGATGAACAGTTATTTGACTCATGTAAAGCACAGCAAAACAATGAAACATTATACTTTAAATCAAGTCTGCGAGCTTGAAAAAAACACTAGTCCCATTGTATTTAACCAATCTTCGAACAACATATCAAAATTTACGCCAAAAGCAATGCACTGACGCAATTCGATCTTCCATGATCATCAATGGAGTACGATGTCAAAATGGCTAGTGAGGATGAAGCCACATTGCATATATATGAAAAGAAAAATTAGATATGCGGTTCTCACCTCTAGAAGTCTTGCATAAATTCTACGTGACTGGAAATGTCGGCTGAATAATTTCTATGTGGTCACGAACATTAGCTTTTAGTAGCTTTCTCCACAAACATATATGGGCAATAGAATTTAACAAAAATTTATTGCGCGTGTGGTGGTAACAATTCTTTAAATCAGGTTTGCGTGCTAGAAGTAAACAACATGCATTTTGTAACTGCTATATATATTAAATTGAATGATGTCGTGCTTACCGACTAATGTGATAACTGACTTCGACCAAAGCCGGAGTTCATGGTTTTACTGGTGTAACAGCTGTTCTGAAATAATTGTACTTCTCAGCTTCGGTAAACTATAGCATATATTTTCATATCCATCATGTTAGAACCATGTACATTTTCGGTACTATAATTTTGGTATTCTTTACTGACATAATATCCATAATTTTAGTATCATTTACAGACTCGGTATATATATTATATAGTGTGAGCTAACGTTGAAGTCGCATTGTTGAAGACTTTATATGATGTTACCTTCATTACCGCGAATAATACTTGAGGAATGGCACATCGTTCTTCTGTAGATGCAAAATGATTTAGGGGCATTATTCATGTAACAAAATGTACGCCTTTTTGATATGACGTTTGCTCATATAGAGTTTATATGTTACTAAATACGAATATTAAAAACTGAATGACAATTTTAAATTATCGCGCAATCCTATTATCTTCCTCTGTTATGCTCAAATACCCAAGGCTCTCAATTAAAAGTCCATTTTGCCTAATTTTTGTATCTTTTCAAAATCATGCAGAAAACTAGTGAGATAAATTCGGCACATGACAATAAGCTTGAGATGTCTTGCTGAGTATTTTGTTTACTGAAGATTATATAGGTTGCGTGGAAAAGGCAGAACATATTAACGAATTCAATATTTTCTTTACTCGCCATAAGAATATCTCAAATTTGGCCAAAAATAAACAAAAAATGTAGCACATGTGTTCCGTGAAATAAAATTACCGAACTGAAAACTAGAAACTGAAGTAGAGTACGAACCAAATGCACAAATAAAAATTGGGTGCAATGAACGGCAGGGTAACTGAATGGTCAGAGTAAATGATTGAGAATCGAACGTGCCAAGGCTCAAGTTGCTTCCGCGGAAAGGATTCAACATTACGCGATGATTTCCAAATAATGACGAAATAAGTCTACTGAATAAATTACATTCTTCTGTATTGTTAAATGATAAATTTTTTATTGACAAATGCATTTGCATAATTAGACAGGTGTTTATATGAAGAGGATAATTATGATAATTATAATTATAATTACTCTAATATTATATGTCATATAATATTATTAATTATATATATATATATATATACAAAATTTAATGTTTATTAACCTACCCTTATTAAATAACCATTCACACTAAAAATTGTTTGATGAACTTGCGATATTAAAAACGCCAAACTAAATTCAAATGTATATCTGGCATAACGCAACTAGTAGCCAAAATATATTAGCCAATAAATATTTATAAAATTCATCTTGAAGAAATTTAGGATCTTATTTAAGCATTTCGTTTGTGCTTACTAGCGGCCCGTAAATTTGCAATCTTAACTTCCTTTCAATATACTCTTAAACACATTTTATCGGTCATTTAGCTAATTCATTTTACGAGATTTGGTTTCCCAATATGCTTTAGTTGTACTTATGTGAGATTCATTTCGCATATGTATTGAATGTTTGTCTTAACAATATATCTATTGAAAAAGTAGTTTAGTTTTATATTGATTTTTTATCGTACAATGCCTCAATTATGTATTAAATCGGGATCCTTTGATTGATGAAATATGTAATTCTAACATAACAGATGCGGAATGTTATATTTTAATATTAATATCGTCTATGAAAATAAATCTTGCATTCTTAATTTTTCTAACTCAGATTAATCGAATTTTGCACTGTTTCTTTTGTGATCTTTTAGCTTTGACTAAATTCAACATTGACGTGCAAATACGCAAATTTTATTTATTATGTATGTATGTTTCTAATTCCTTGATCCATATATTTTAAAATTGCGGACAAGGCATCAGTGAAAGACGAATTTTCAACACGCTTATGTTATAAGCATGTAGGAACACGCATAATTTTTTTACTCAGCAGTTTTACTCAAATAAATCTGCAATGGCAACTAAGATATTAACATCAAAGTCTACAATTTTTAAAGATGAATGCACTAAAAATGACGTTATCAGCAGTTGCACTGTTGGTCGCTACAGTCATTAATTGCGCTACGTCCAACAGTAACGTATTTAGTAGTTCAACGATATTGGAGGAAATAGTGGATGGATCCAGCATAAGCGTTGTTTAATTATTCTATATTTGAAAAAACTATACTCTTAAGACTCCCGTTTCTTCTGAAATTTTTATAAATATCGAGTGAACTTTGATTTGAGAAAAAGTGTTCTTAATAGATTCAAATTTGCGTAAAAGATAAAATATAACACCGAAAGCATGGATTATTATTACTAATGGGGGAACACCGGAACAAGTAACTTATACAATAAAGCATGTACAAATGTATTGCTAATAATTTATTTGGTGAACAATAAATAAATCGAAAATAAATGTTGCGTTGTATTTGCATTGTAGAGTTTTTATTGGATTTTTTGATTATCTGAGTTAACTTTTAGTAATGTGTCATAAACATAATAAAATAAAGAATGTACACAAGAGTTCATGCGAAGATTAAATTAATCTAAATTTAATTTGTTAAACATTAGAAACATATGTGTAATTATAATTTGCACACACCATCAATAATTGTTTATTTATATTGCTAATAATTTTAATTGTGGCAAAATCTGCTACCAGTTAATGTTCGTGACTGCATAGAAATTGTGCAGCCGACATTTCTATTACGGTAAACGTGTGCGTGACTAAAAGAGGTGAAAGCATATCGAATTTTACTTGTCAAATATGTGCAATGCGGTTTCCCGTCGTACTCTGATAAACATCATAAGTCTGGCTGCATAGAAATTGTGCAGCCGATATTTACATTTAAGTTCAATATATGCATGACGACTAGAAGTGAGAACCGCATAACTAAATTTTCTTTGTATGTATATCCAATGCGGTTTGATCTTTGCTAGTCAGTGTAACGTCGAACTCTGATGATGGTCATGGAAGGTAAAAACGCGTCAGTGCGTTCTACTGGGGGTAGTTTTGCCACACTGTTCAATGAATGGTTAAAAAAATTGGGATTAATGTTTACTTCAGGCTCGCTAACTTGGTTTTCAGAATTGTTACCACAAGCTACACAATGAATTTTTGTTTAATTGTTTTGCCTATATATTTATTTGTTGCGAAAGCTGCAATCAATTATTCTTGACTGCATAGAATTTGTCTCGCATACCTAATTTTACTTTTCAAATATATTGAATTCGATTTGATCCTCGCTTATCCGCTTGCCGTCGTAATCTGATAATTATAATGGAAGATCGAAATGGGTCAGTCTCTGCGTCTGTGGGTTGATTTTCTATGGTTCTTTGATTACGCGATAAATAAAATAGGATTTATGTTTAATTTAAACTCTCAAACTTGAATTAAAGAATATTTTGCGTATTATTTAAATTAAGTTATGCTATACGAAGCCGTACTATATCCTAAACAATTTCATAAAGTTTAACTTTATATCACGCCATCATATTCAAATTTATTATGAATACATACTTGCCCTGAACATAAATCATAGTAATGTAGCTATAGGTGGACTCAATACATTACAGCTAATGAATGCAATAAAACAGTAGTTGCTTCTAAATACAAGATGTTCGAAATTCAATGAATCAGTATTATTTTTAGAAATTAAAAAAAATTTTAGAGTTGAAGGCAGTTCTTACCAAAAAGCACAAAGATGCAAAATATTTTCCAATTACATTGTTTTGATTGGGCTTTTTGTCATGAACCGCGGTTGATAATTTTTTAAGCGTCAATCTAATTTCCGCATATAACAGTTGAATAAAAAGTAAGAATATATGAAATGTAGGGAATAATTTTAATTTAATGCAAAGAATTTTCTTTGACATTTTGAGAATATATTTACCGGTAATTCGAATAAAGAAGGCCAACTTTGAACAATGCAATAATGGATCCTCTAATATTTCAGAACGTTTGAAATGAATTTTTAATTTTGAATAAATCAAGAATGCCAATGAAAACGCAAGCGTGCCATAACATGTTTTCTGAAAGCATTATAAAGACGTACAGAAGTAAGTAAGTCGTGCCTAAAATAAGAAGAATAGGGCGCATACAAATATGGCGACCACAGAAAACGTAATTTGCCGTCGCAAAATATAATTCCAGGTTTTCTTTCACTAATATGTTCTGAAAATGAAAATGGAAAATATTTGCGACCGGCGGATGTTATATAGTTTTACGATTAATAAGATACAAATAATTGGTGTTTTCTTCAGGATTGGAATAGATTTATTATTATGTAGAACCGGTAAATTGTAAAATGAGTGAACGTTATTTCAACAAAAATGTGCTCCAAAATTGAGCGGTTAAGATGGCCATATGCATATCCAGCAATTTTACCCGTTGAATGTAATATAACACGTGGATTTTGGAGATTAAATTAAAGATATACTGTTGCCTTAAAAATTAAATCTACGCAAAATGCAATCAATCTACGTGAGGCTAAATGATCTCCTGCAAAACGCATTAATACAGTGAGAATAGCCTCAGACTACCGTTAGACACACCCAAAAACACACAAGTTCTCATTTAGCAAGATACAAACAATAATACAAATACTGCAAATAATTCATTATAATGTAACACGCGGCTCCGTGTTACAACCCAACGAAGGTCAATTTTTACAAACGCTGTGCTCTTTAAGGTCAAATATTCTAACTCTGTTCTTAAACAATATTTCTCTTAGCTGTGATTTTAGGAACAATCTCTTTTAGTCTCAAGCAGTTTTAATCGATATTTCTTGAACTGCAATTTTATTTGTAATTAATAGTGTTTTTAAAAATAGAACAGAACCGCGCGCGATCTGAGAGGATCACGCGGTGGACTATTGTGTCAGTGAATTTATGAACATAAATAATTTTACTAGGCTCATATTATCATGTATCTTTAATCGTTTGACTACTCATTACATTCCAGACATTTGTTCTAAACATTTCACTTTATAGACATAAATCACTTTTATTTTTGCCGTCTAGAAGACGGACAATTTACTTTAATTGTGAATGGTATTTAAATCATATTTTTGCATAAAAACCATTTTTACAGCTGACAAACATATATTCAATTTTGACTAACTGCGAATAGTGTTTAAGATATAATTTTACATTAAAAAATCTGTATTATTACCATCCAACTCCTTCAATTCAGATTAACAGTGAATTATATTTATGTGCTACATTGGTGTAATATATGCATGAAACCTTTCTTCGGCCTTCTAATATTAACCATCTGAAAAGGAACAGACTGATGGGGTGCTCGGGCAGTAATAATAGCAACCATTGATAAGTTGTAGGGGTACAAAATCAGGAACGAGATGGCAACAGCGAAAATTACCCCTACAATAAACCACAAAATTTAATATTTTTATTAATTTTAACACAAAAAATCATGGAAATCATTATCTCAAGGATATTTAACGTGTTCTAGATGTGTCACGATTTAAATCAGGATTAAAATATTGATAATAATCCAAGTTATTAAAATATATTCCTAAGGAGATCTTGAATATACACTGAAATGAATAATATGAGATATATTTATACCATATCTAGATATATACATATATACATATATATATATATATATATATATATATATATATATATATATATACATATATATATTTCTTCCTCGCTCTAATGTCTATTGTCTTCGAGTAGTACGCAATATATTTCTCTGATGAAGCAAACGTATTTATTAAAATTATGCTTATTTATAGTGGATAATATCTACTTTATATCTATGAGAGTCTTCCATTGAATAAGTCGTTCCTTTTATTTCCGTTCCGAGTTTACATTCGAATAACTAGATGAGGTCTATTTTGTTTTGAAAGTTTAAGTGCCTGTTTGTGATGCATTTTGAAATTTTTCGTGAGTTTATATTCGTATGTGGATTTGTTTGTGCACAAATAGGGCTTAATTCTATTGAATTAAATGTGACATATTTTTATCAAATTATTCATGTAATATTTAAATGAGTTTGGACATGCTTTCGCTCTTTTGGCTATAGCGCCTAAAATTGTTTCATCCCTCTGTATCGTCTGTTGTATTGCTTTGATTACGAGTTATATTTTCCAGCCCTGACAAAATTTCTGTCACTATTATTTATGATAGTCATGGTGTTGGCGGAGCCTCTTTTTATTTTTTAAGTCGCCAACTGGTCTTATGTGAATTCTAATGATGTTTTGGTCATGTGCGCCCTTCAAGGCTAGTCAAATAAATTATCAGTTAACTTAAATTGTCCGTTCAGGCCGGTCTCTTATTTTTTTTTATAAAATTCTATATATGTGTGAAATTTGAGCTACCAGCTAAACTGAAGTGTATAAACAACTATGAAAAAAAGTGAATGAACTTGTGGTTTCACCTATATTACCGACTATTCCACTGAAAATAAAATATCTAACTTGTGAAATCAGATTATTTATTTGTTTGAAGATTTGCATTTAGGTATTCGCAAATTCAAAGGCTTTATATTTGAACGAACAGAAACCTGTTATTCAAATGTTGAGGTAATATTTTTGATAGTTTATTTGTGCATTTAAGTGCAGCATATTATGTTTGTCTTGTCAGCTATATATGCGGAATCGTAAGTAAGGAAGCCTAAATAAGATAATTGGCCGGTGTATGCGATACTATGCTATATATAAAGGGCTTGCTATTCATCGTAGCAAGTCGTAGCAGACAGCCAAAATCATGAAACGTACCAGTGACGCCGATGCTGTTATCACATTTATTCCCGGCCTAGAGAGACAACTATTTCTCTTCACGGTCGTGCGGTTCAATCACGATGTATAATGTGATTTTCCGAAGGCAGTACATAGAAAATTAACCTGCACTTGGCCGTTCATTCATCGCCACATTCTTATCACAAAATCTCATTGAATAGACCTAAAGAGTATGCTAGTAAATCGAAACAAGTAGATTTTCTTCGATCGAAATTGTGATAAATAGCTAGGCTACATAAGAAAATGAGGCTCAAATAGACAACAGCAAATCAACAACTTCCTGCAAAAGTTTTTGAAATTGTATACAGCTCCTGCACAAATATCAGTCATTTGTGAACATTTAAAATTCACAGTTCATGATATCATTTTTTATTCTAAATAGGACAATATCTGAAATTTGTTCCCATCTTTTGAAGCTATTGCGATCAATAAGGTAGATCCTTATATAAGAGTGCAAAATATAGTTCAAGCACTAAAGTTGGTCTGGAATAGAATCTATAAACTTAACTGGCGTGTATAAAATATGAATAATAATTTAACTGCGCACAAATATAAAATGTACGTGATAACATATCACATTTCTGAACGAATACGAAATAGATTGTATAACGAAAATTCAAGATAAGACATATATTTATATAATACAGTACGATCGGATGTCTGAGTTCCATGTTAATTGTAATTTGTGATATAATGAAAATGGTATTTCGTTAAATATCTGTATATATTCTAATTTACTTATAAATTCCATATTTAGACTGATACTATACAAAGTACCCAAAAACATGTTCTGATTAATATAAAAGCCACAAAACAATTCAAAAACACATATTAAATAAAAATATCAAAAAAATATTTCGAATCTACCTTATAGTTGAAATTTGATTCACAGATTTAGAATAAGTAACAAATACATTATATTTTGAACAATGCATGATTGTCAATAAATTTATTTTTGAAATTAATATTTAAACTATTTGCTGTTCATATGACTATTTAAATCTAACGTTTTCTACACGTATGAATGTGTAACCAATAGATTTTATTAGATCATATTTTAACCTTATGGCTAAAAGCGACAATTACGATGATACAAAGCAATTCAAATTGTCACTCTGTATGTCTATGATATATTGCAAAGGGTTGAATAAAGTATATTACCAGAATTAATTTAATTTATGTACAATAACAACAGATTCATGCCACGCGCAGCAACTGTAACATATCTCAGATAGACCACTGCCTTTGAGAACGAATTTATTAATCTGCGTCGGGATGTGTGTTGGATGGAAACGAATGTGGAAAGTTTCAGAAGAGGCAGGGAAAATTCTCGGGTATAAAAAGCAAAATTCCAAGCATCGGGGAGACGAATAGCGTGAGGGTTTTCAAGGGCTATGCTAGTGGTACATTTTGCATTGTAAATATGCCAAGATTGGGAAGTGTCAGTTCAAAGAATGTGCGTTACCATGTTTGTGTGGATCCTGAGTTCAACTTAATACTCGTCCGTGGCCGAGGTAACTCGCGGGAAAACTGGTCGAAACCATGCTAGTAGATTTCGAAGAGTGGATTCGCATGCAAAGCTATAAGGAATTCAAAAAGGAGGTATCCTAAAATCATAAAATTTAGGTTTGAGTGCTTCGATAGGGTATATAATCAGCCCATAGTGCAGTCCATAAATCTGTTAGTTTTCGGCTAAAATCAAAACCTCGATGATGCTGCTGGCGGAAGAAACAAAAGGTTCGTTAAAGCACATGAACTACGTGGTTTAAAACTATTGATACACAAGGGTGCAAAATTAAACATGTTCGATCCGATATGGGGGATTGCTGCACATTCGATAATCAACTATGGGCTGCTAATAGAATTCTTATTGACGTTAAGGGCGTTAAAGAAAAGTCAGTGACATTGTTTTAGATATCTCAATTCACATAAAAATTCCCTGTCCCAATCATAAAGGATTACATCATTAGGATGGATTTTTGATCCATGACAACTTTGGTTTAGATACAATCCTAGGACCATTGGACAAGTTACTGGGATACCAATTTATATTAAGACTGGGACTTCAGTATCTAAGTCCGTAAAACCACTCAGAAACTAAGTCGACGATTACTTGGTGGATGTAATTGAGAAAAACCTGGTCGTGTTTCTACCTTTCCATTCTTGACGGAATTGGCTGCAGGCAAGCATAGAACATCAAATCGACTTAGTTGCACCACTATCCTATTTGCAGAAGACTCAGCCGTTATCACAACATTAACAAAATATTTCTCTTGAAAATTTAAGCGGTTAAAGGAAAAACGAATTTGTGGGTGTCAATTTTCAATATTGTTAGCTTCCAAACCTGAACCGAGTCATTGGAGGATTTGTGTTAATTATCGATTATTGAATTCTGTAGCAAAAGGTAATTCGTATCCTCCTCGGAGCCCAAGTAATTTGCTCAAGTATGTCATGGGACGAGATTCATGATTCGTTAGATCTGCAGAAGGCTTAATGTCAAGGAACTACGAAGGCAGATTCTATACCGCTAATCGCAGTGTGATATCCTTGAGGATGTTTGCATGAATTCTTTTGGATGCCTTTGGTCTGAAGAGAGAAATTCACACATTCCAGCGTCTGACGTTGGAGGTTGTTCAGTACTGCTCATTTTCTAGAATGTATATTCTTGAAACTATTATATGTAGTCAATCTAGAGATAAACACCGAGAACAGTAGGGCTCCGTGTTGTATATGCTGCAACATTATGGGTTGGTATTTAAGTCAGAAAAGATCAGGAGTGGTTGCTCTACTGTTAAATATCTTGAACTATCTATTTACAAGAATGGAGTTAATCAGTTGGAAGATAATGTCCAAGCGATTGAAAATATATCAGAACCCAGTAGTTTACGCCAACGGCCTAGATTTTTTAGATGATTAGTTATTATCGTCGTTTTCTACCAGGTTTAGGATTGTTATCTAAAAGATTAAGTTTGTGATCACAGCACGATCAAGATGTCCTGCCCTACTGGTTTAAGTCAAGACAACTAGGAAAATTTGTAGAGCTCCAAAACTTGTTTAGACGAATCACACATTAGCACTTGTAAATTAGACTAAGCATTTTGAGCTGATCACAGATTTTTCCGAAGTAGCAATAAGGGTATTATTAAATCAGAGAGAAAATGATATAGATAAGCCGATAGTATTCTATTGTCAGATACTACAATATCGTGAAAAGCGATATGACACAATGGGAAGGATTTGCTAGCAGTTTTTGCTGCAGTGCTGTAGTTTGAGCACTACCTGGATGGACATCAATTTTTAATATTAACTGATCATATGTCGTTGATAGTTATCCTAGGGAAAACGAATGAGCTCAATCATTCTCGGCGTGTGAACTCACAAATAATCCGACTGGCAGAGTTAGATTTTACCATTAATCATGCCTTAGGAAAAGTAAATGTGGTGGCAGATATTCTCAGTAGACCAAATATGTCACACAAAAATAAGATCCGGTTCAAGCTTCTTGTCGGCTCTGTTGTATTTCTTAATTGTTTTCCTATCAATTTTTATTTGTACAGTTTTTTTTAATACTTAAATAGCTGTGTTGGCGAATAAGTCCACGTATACACACGGAAAGGTTGGAGAAAATGTTTACTATGTTATCTAAACAGAAAAGAAGACTGAGGAAAAATACCCATTGAAGTATGAAGGAACGGAAGAGAGATCTTTCTCAAAGGTATTCGAAAAAGAAGACAAGCCAGATAAGAGTGAGAAAAATGAAGATTAATACCATGACCACTGAGGAATGACGACGACGAAATATAAAATTGAAAAATAGCAAAATTCCAGAAAGATGGTGATTTCGTGTTGTATGAGTAAACAACTTAAATATGAGAGTAAACCAGGAAGTCATTTAATTTGTAGGAGAGTAATTAATTCCTCATATAAAAATAAATCAATTTCTATTTTTGGTCATTTGATGTTATCGCTGGTTAACTAAAACAATGGTTTCTTCTTAACAAATTATAGCATTTTTTAATACGTTCCTATGTGCAAATTTTGGAAGATTTTTCTTGCATTTGTTGTTTATTAATTCCTCATTTTTTATGTATCGAGTCGTGTGGTACGCATTAATGCGTGGTTCTAGATTACGATATTTTGATGAAAAATTAATGAAGTTTACAACAAATTAATATTCTTATTAAAATTGCAGGAAGAATCCGCGTTATTCTCCAGTTTATTAATGTGGAATTTTTTCAAGGATTTCGATTGTGCTCTTGTTTATTCGCACACATTGTTTTCATAAATAAATTGTATTAAATTATATTTTCAAATTATTGCGAACAGCGATAATTACTAGGATTCAAAACAATTAACTGAAGGGATTACGTTTTGGTCTTTAATATAAAAATCTGAAGAATTTATGTTTTGTATATTAAATCACAATATCTTTATCATTTTTTTAGAATAGAATAAAATATTTTGCGTAAAATATCAAAAATTTTATATTTTTATACTAAGTATTTCAATTCTCATTTGAACTTCGAGGCTGATACAACCATTAATTATACTGTTATAGAACGCGGCTCCGCGTTACAACCGAACGATTTTCAATTTTGGCAAATATAGTGATCTTTAAGTTCAAATAATGTAACTCTGTTTTACACAATATTTCTCTTAACTGTGAAATTATTATTTGTGGTGCTTTTTATGACGGTTTTTACACGATTTCTGTACATAAATTATAAGTGACAATATTTATTATGTTCCTTTTTATAAATTATCAGTGACTTTAAACTAAATTGCTAATCAGTCTAGATTTACATCATCGTACTTTTTGAATTATTTAAATGTATTCATCACGATTGAGACGTTTGTGTTCCTGATAATTACTTGTGTATACGACATTCAATTGTGTTGACAATATGTCAGTTTATTGCCGTCTAGAGCACGGTACGGTTTGTTTAACTGTGAATTGATTCATGCTTAGCCACACCACTAGCAATAAACCTCTGAAAATGGATGAGTTTTCTTACTTCACCCTGCGGAAAATGTCAGGGACTGATCAAGGAACGAGTGGGGATAACGACAATAATGAAAATGTAGGAAATCATTACTAAATAGACAGCTGCCACACAAAGACTATAGATTTAACTACATACCGTCCTACAAAAATAGTGCTCCGTTTTGTCGAAATTGCAGCCAACAAAGAATTAATCAGCATCTAGCTTTTGAGAACTTCAAGCACTTTGAATGAATGCCACAAAAAATAAAGAAAATCCTAAGACACAAATCAAAGCAAAACACCCTCTCTAGATCACAATGCTCTAGACAGTCGCACGATGACTAGTGAGGACGATGTAACACTGCCATCTATTCTCGAAAATACTCACACACATAAGATGACGTCCAGCTCAGGAAATGCAGGATGCCCGGTGGTGAACCCACCAACAGGCCGCACCAACACATGGACATAGTAAAAAATATGCCAATTCGATACAGACTACCTTGACGAGTGGCTCAACGATGTCACTTTATTGGCCAAGGTGTCCAATATAACAGAAGAGGGTTCAATATTTTTGGGGGCTTGGGAGACAAGCCCAATGTCGTTCAGACGCGGAATTAAAAACATCCTGCATCTATACACTGAGGGAAAATGTGCGCAGCCATGGCAGAGCCTGCAACGCGCCGTCAAGCAACGTCTGACACCTGATCGAGGAAGATGAGCCAGATTTTCCTAGGCGGCCCCACGCCTTATGAGCTATTTAGGGAGATGGAGCAGAAAGCCTTGGAATTCCACCTGCCCATGGAATTCTTAATGCGATTATTCATACAGAAGCTCCCTCCGGCAATCCAAGAGATGGCCATATTCCTGCGCGAATCCGTCAAAGTGCAAGACGACATTCTGCCGGCACGTCTAAACAAGTGGTGGAAGAAGCACCACTACAACTCACATGCCTCAGAAAAAGGTTACATCACTTCACGACCGTCCGAATCCTAATACACCGCATCATCAGTCGGAATAAATGTCACCAATAAACGCCTCATCAGCCTGCTCGAGAACCTCACCGTCAGGCCAAATTCAGCCACAGTTGATGCCGTCTATAATAGACGCGACTAGAGCAGGCGTGACCAGCGTTGACCACCGTCCCGAAATAGCGCCAGGTCGACGTCAAGAGGCCGGGCAACAGTTCCACAGTTACCGGCGGAGTGGTGTCCGAATCACCGCAGCTGTAGCCACTCCACACGCAATTGCCTCAGAAATGGCTGCACATTCCCGCGCACAGACTCGACGTTCAAGTGGGCGCGGTCACCTTCAACAACTCAGGAGTATCCAACCATGGAATGTCCGGAGAACTGCTGGGATGAGTCTCCTCTGCGGTAGTAGAAGCTGATCACCCAAAGATCGTTGGCCGCTCCACGTCTGATGGCTCAAAGCACGTTGCTTTCCTGGTAGAGCGCAATCAAACTATTATATTTATAGCGACGGCTCCAGTCACGTCATGATTCAAACACCCAAATGCCAACAATCTGTCCCAACGTCAGTTGCAACTGTCGACATCCTCTCTCATCGGTGACGCAACCTCCGGCAACTTAATTCTCATATACACTAAATCAGATGTAAGCTTACGACGCCACAATTATTTCGAAACTACTCACTCAGTTGAAAACCTGTAATCTTACCTGCGCCAATGGCTCCAATATAGCGACGTTTGGGCTACGAGTACACACAATCTCGTTCTCCAACTCAAAAAGATGTTTTAATTATCCTTTCATCATTGCCAATACGACAAAAAATATCATTGGACGAGACTTTCTTAAACACTTCGACCTTATCATTCGTATAAGAACACAAGAGATACGTACTGCAGACAATCAGTTGCTTTCATCAGCGCTAAAACATACGACTCGCGCCAAAGCAGTCTCATCCATACAGCTAACTCCTCCAGTTCCTCATGTACCATAACTGGACGATGTTCTGAAACTTCATGAAGAGATGTTAAAACCTATCTCCTTTATGCCAAATCTGAAGAGGAAGCGTGCCACCACAGCCCATCGTATCATAATATCGAAACCACTTCCTGATCCTCCACGAACACGTCCATTGGCACTACACAAACTTAAGGCCGCCGAGCAAGAATTCGTCAACAAGGCATCTGTACACGATCCAGCTCACCTTATGCGTTGCCTGTGGTAGTAGTACCAAAGAATGAACCAGAAACATTCAGGATGTGCGGTGATTATCGTATTCTCAATTCTTGCACACAGTCTGATTTGTACATCCTGCCAAATCCAGCTGACCTACTCCGATCCGCTATTGGTCATGCTGTGTATTCAAAACTCAACCTAGTGAAAGCCTACTATCAAGTACCGATGGCCAAAGTCTCCATATCATATACAGCACTCAGATGCACCGGAGGTTGTACTCGCGAATATCATTACAAGCCTTTCGGTCTCAAGAATTCCTCGCAAATCTTCCAACGCGTTATGGACGAAATACTAGATGGTCTACCATTTGTACTTCCCTAATTAGACGAAATCCTGGTATTCTCTAACTCAATGTCCGAACATATACAGAATATTGATATTCTACTCACACATATAGCAGACTGTGGCCTCCGACTTCATGGCAACAAAATGTGTCTTTGAACAAAAATCAATTGAATTCCTCGGTCATCAAATGTCTGAGAAAGGCATGACATCTATACCTGCCAAGATTCGTGCAATACAAGATCTACAGCCTTCAACCATCGTTCGAGCATTACGAAGATTCTTGGGCTAGATGAACTACTATTCTCGATTCGTACACTGCCTTGCTCAGATTCTGGCATCTCTTCACAAATATCTCGTGCAAGAAAGCCGTTTTGTCAAGAAATCACAACTGATTCAGCTCAACGTGGACGACATGCAGGCTTACGAGGATTCTAAAGGGCCTTATGCGAAGCAACCATGCTACATTCTCCTGATTGTTTTCAACCTTTTGAGTTGATCACTGACGCGTCCGACATTGTCATAGGCGCAGTACTTCAAGAGTCCATCAATGATATACATCGACCTATCGTCTTCTACTCGCAAAAACTAAAACCTCGCAAAACGCGATATTATACATTAGGGAAAATTTTACTCGCAATCTACCGGTCGATCCTACACTTCCACACATATCTAGATGGCCGAAAGTTCAAGGTCTATACTGATCATCTTCCTCTACTTCCGATACTGAGAGGAAAGAAAGAATATTTATTTTCACGACGTGTCAACTCACAACTTACACGAATACACGAGTATGAATATGAAGTCACTCATGTCAAAGGATCAGAAAATGTGGTCACAGACTCCTTAAGCTTTCCTGCAAATCTTTGTGCCTCAATATTGTGTCCTTCACCTATAAGCAATCAGGTATTGCAAGCAGCTCAGCAAGATGATTCATCACTTCGGACATTTGATATCAATCCCCTGAAAACATTTGCTTGTGATGGAACTCTGCTACAGTGTGAAATTAATGGCGTGGGCCCTCGGCCGTTTATACATGAAAAAATCCGTCACGAGATCTTCGAGGTTTACCATTCAATGAGCCATCCATCTGGCGAAGCCTCAGTGGAAATTCGATCCTGAACATTTTTTTGACCTGGCATGCAGCGAGATGTATAACACTGGTCAAAAAATGTCTAGAATGTCAGAAATTCAATGCGACAAGACACACCAAAACGGCGCCACAAGTCATCCACGTGCTCAAAGTCCGGTTCACGAACATACACGTTGATCTGGTAACCTTACCTGCCGAGAACAATATACGATATCAACTGTCAATACGGGATCGTACCACTTGATGGTATGAGGCCATCCCACTGCCAGACATGATGCAAGACACTGTCAGTTATGCTTTAGAGCTCAATTGGCACCTCGGTTTGGTGCTCCAGCTAAAGTGAAAACCGATCGTGGCGCACAGTTCCTCGGCGTAGAGTTCGCAGCTCTACTGAAGTACTATGGTGCCAAACACTCCGTGACCGCGGCTCGCTATCCGAGAGCAAATCATTTCGTTGAAAGGCCCCACCGGGAACTGAAAGCGGTGCTCAAGGTCAGCCCAGAAGAAAATTGGCTTGCGGCTTTACCGAAAGTACTCCTATCAATCCGTACAAGACCTTGAGATCCGATCAAATGTAGTTCCGCTGAAATGGTATTTGGCGAATGCCTACGGCTGCCTGGTAAACTAATCCTATCACGCTCTGAAACTGCGATAACGATGAACGATCCGGCATTTCTGTTTCCAGTTAGCAGTTACCTACAGTATAACGCCCAGAATTGGCCAATCTGTCTTACACATCAGAAACATGGTCCAATATATAAGCGCAAAGATTTTGATAGCTGCAAATGGTTCTACGTCAGCAACGACATGGATAACAGTATTCTAGCAAAACCGAAGCGCGGACAGATTCGTGTGTTAGATTGACGTCAGAATTACATTATTTTGGAGATTTATGGCAAAGCTGAAGATGTTTACAAACACAGATTGTCCTCGGCCGACGTTGATCCAAATGACCCGCCGGTCCTCGATGTTGACCTATCAGACGGCGAAGAAACGATGATAAAACATCTAGACAGTTTTGCTAGCCACGGACAGACGCCCGTCAACCCACCAACATGGGAGCCAACTGACGCCGTCACGTCGCTACTAGATATAGAGGAACCAGAATCAGTGTCGACAGAGCCGACATCAGTGGTTACTCGTTACGGCAGAGCCATAACACCTCCTGTAAGGTTAGCCCCCTTCATTGTGTACTAATTTTCATTGTCAAGGAGTGTATGTAACACGCGGCTCCGCGTTAAAAAATAATCAAATAATCCACCTCTGTTTTTACACAATATTTCTCTTAACTGTGATATTAGAAACAAACTCTGTTAATTTCAAGCAGTTTTAATTGAGATTTGTTGAACTGTAATTATAATTGTTATTAATAGGATTTTTGTTTAATAAATAAGAGACACCCGCGCGCAATACGCAGGTAACATGCGGTGGATTTATTTGTCTTTGTGTTGAAACATTGGATTTACTTAGTTTACTTGCCATAACCGTTTTTTATACAACTGCTTACAGTTCAGTTATGATTCCACAAATCATGACATTTGGATTTTCTCAATCTTTTATCCGAAACTCTATAGTTCAATGGATTTTTGTATTTTATCATTCAAAACCTAGCAAACAGTGGAATTATTATTCGTGGTGCTTTTATGAATTATCAGTGACAATATTTATTATGTTATGTAGGAAATCATTACTAAATAGACAGCTGCCCCGCAAGGGCTATCACTATAACGACATAATATCTTACAGTGTAACACGCGGCTCCGCGTTACAACCCAACGATGTTCTATTTTGACAAATATAGTTTTCTTTAAGGTCAAATAGTGTTACTCGGTTTCACACAATATTTATCTTTACTCTGATTTTAGCAACGATCACTGTTACTTTCAAACAGTTTTATTTGAGATTTCGTGAACTCCAAATTTAAATGTTATTAATAAGATTTTGTTTAATAAATATACACACCCGCGCGCAATACGCAGGTAACTTGTAGTGAATTAGAGTGCCTCTGTGATCAAATATTTGATTTATATAGATTATGTGCATTAACCACATTTTACACAACTATTAACAGTTCAGTCATGATTATAATCAACCAAACTTCAGATGTTTCACAATTTTTTATCCCAAGCTCTATAGTTCAATGGATTTTTGTATTTCATCATTTAAAACCAAGCAAACCGTGGATTTAATATTTGTGGTTCTTAACCGTGACAGTTTTTACACGATTTCTATCCTTAAATATTTAGTGACAATATATTTTTTTCGCCTTATCAATTATCAGTGACTTTAAACTAAATTGCTAATCAGTCTGAATTTATATAATCGTACTTTTTCAATCATTTACATGAATTCATCACGATTCAGCCGATTGTGTTTCTAGTGATTACTTGTGCATAAGACATTTAATTGTGTTGACCATAAATTATCTTGCTTCCGTCTATAGCACGGACATTTTGGATTAATTGTCAATTGATACATGCATTGTAATATAACATTCATTAAATGTCTGATAACATGGATGAGTCTTCTAACCTCACCCTTCGGAAAAAGGTCAGAGACTAATCATGGATCAGGTGGGAAAGAACCACCACGCAATTGTAGGAGAAGTATATCATTACTAAATAGACAGCTACCCCGCAAAACCTATGACAATAACTGCAGAAACCTTCTACATTAGAAGTTCGAGTTATTCGCTCGGTTTTAAATATCCTAAGGGATTGATTCTGCATAGGGAATCAATATATTACTTCAAATGTATAGCAGCTCTAACAAATAGTCTAAATTTAAATATATTAGTACAAAAATGTCAAATATAAGAAAACATTTTCGCATGGAGCGTAGAATTCCTATTAGAATGCAAGTGCATGAACATTTTTTTTCGTTTTTATGGTCTTAAACCATCTCTATGAGCTTTGGTGTTAACATTAGTCTTTTTAGTACCCATGATTAAATTTGCTTAGTTATATTTATGGTTTCATTTATATTTATATAATTTAATATTATAGCTTTTTTTTAGGAAATTTTAAATTAAAAATAAGTTTATATCATGTGTAATATTTAAGCAATAACTATATTAAATATTTTAACTGAAATTAATTAATGTTCTTACAAACTCTCTTTTAAAGGAGTAACAATTGAATGTTTGTTTCTACAAATGAAAATTTAAAAAAGCGGCAGCGCACCATTGTAGCCTTACCAAATAAATGACCATGTATGTCACTTTACTCTCGAAATTGGCTGCAACATCCAAAACCCAAATTTGAAGAAATAATAAATTATAACCTCTCGACTACCTACTGCACAATTGATGCTTTTCATTCAATAAAACTACGGTTGAAATAAATTTTTATTGATAAGCTTATTGTATTCGATCAGATTGATTTGAATTATTTATACAATTTCTATTCGTGTTCAATGGAAAATTGAAGCGAGATTGGCCAAATACTTGAGAAGTGCAGTCAGGTTATATTTGACCAAAGTAAGCTGAACAAGGATAGCAGGTTCTGCAATATCTGAAAAAAATTATATAAATTATCGTAATCTATATAAGGCGCAATTCTGTAAAAGCATGTCCAAATGTTACACACATAAGAATAGTCTATTTGCAGATTTCTTAATTTTCAGATTAATAAAGTCGTACACTATATGATTGTCAATCGCTGACTTGTTGCTGTGTTTGACTTAACTTAAGCTATTGCCGATTTCTTTTTCCTGCAGTTTATTGATCGTATTAATTTCTACATTTGCCAATAATTTTGCAAATGTGACTATATATGATATGGTATATTTCCAACGAATTAAATTCTACATTCACATCAGATATACAGTACTTTGTTGATGAATGTATGATTTATTTATTTGACATATTTGGAAGAATATATACCAAAACGATTTTTTTGTCGAAACGTATTATTTGTGAAATTGTGTATTAGGTATTGCACACGTAGTAAAATATACTTAAAATTTGACCAGAAGAATATATCAAAGACAGCATGAATGGAAAATATATGCTCGTGCACATTTGTTCCGAGCATACTAGTGACTAATATTTAAACAGATTTTCTTCTATGTGCGAAAAATCAAATACAAAATTTTCATATTTACAGGAAGTATGAAATAAAACTAATTTTGGTTTACAGAAGCGAAACATCTTAATCCAGACAGGAAATTTTGAAAGCCAATCAGTTGGAAAACCTTTTTATTCAATAGAAGAAAGAAAAATGTGGAAACGCTGTAGAAAAAATGTCATTAGAAAAACTGTACGCAAACAGATTGAAATAGTAACTTACATGATAATTTTTGCACTATTTAATTATGTATAATACAATTATCAACTTCTTACTCAATGTAATATAAACAAATTTATTATGTTTAGATATGGAATATTTTTGCGTTTATTTTTTTCGAGTTAAATTATAATATTTTCTTTATTTTCAAAAATATATTCATTATATATATATATATATATATATATATATATATATATATATATATATATATGCATTCAGTGGTTTCCTTTTTAGAAATTTTGCTTCTACATCATTTTATTTAACTAATTGATAAACTATCTTTTTCTTTCTTGAAATTTATTTATTTTCTCTTAAAATGGAATTCTATCTTGGATTTTTATCATATTTCATCAGTCTTTTTTTATCGTTTTTAACTATAATATTACCTTGGTTTTCCATTACTTAATTTGTGTATTCATCTAATTTGTTTATATTTACAAATAGATTTACGCACATTTGAAATATTTTCAGTGCTCGGTCGGTTTATCTGTCATGATATATTAGTTACTCAAAGGTTATTTGGTATATATATATATATATATATATATATATATATATATGCAAGTTGGATTTAGGACCACTTGTGTACCTTAATATACAAATTGTATTTGCAGGAAAAGGTGAAGGACTACAAATTTGGGAAACGCACTACTTTTAATTGAACTATACAAAAACATATAATGAATAAGATGTAGGTACATAGACGATGTTGCATGCACCAATTTATTGTGGCGCAAATCTAGGAATAGACCAAACTCGGACAATTATATTTTATATTGATAAAATTGAATCATCATTTTAAAATTAATTATCGAATTTACATTTATAACCTAATCTAATTTAATTGGTAACTTAATTTATTTGTAAATATATATGGCACGATTTTGAAAATGTTGGCGACTTTACTTAAAATATGAAACAGAAAATAAATTCTAGATTAATCAATTAGAAAATATGCAAAAATTTTGAACTGGATAATACAAAATTACACTATTTTTTCCAAATAATAAAGCTTTCCCTATCGAAAATATTCAAAGATCAATTTTACAAATATTGGAAAACAAGTTATTATATAGATAAAAACTTGATTTGTTTCCTATAGGGAAGAGGCCCTTTTAGTAAAAATTTCCGCATTGATAAGTTTATACTGATATATATATATATATGTTTGTATATATATATATATATATATATATATATATATATATATATATATTATTAGAAGAGAAATACATTAAATAGATAGAAAAGAGATATTTTGGGATTATAAGTATTGCTCTACAATCTTCATAAAAGTAAAAGAGTCAGATTTCTTACCACTAGCATACAATTGAAAAAGACGGAATGTATATAAATGAATGATTGTAGAGCGATGATTAGTCTTCACGAAATAAATGGCCTTTATCCACTTTGCTACTAAGATTTTTCTTCCAATTTTAAATATATATTTATATATATATATTATATGTATATATATATATATATATATATATAATGATAAGTGTATTTATCTGAAACAAGCAGCTTTGATTTACAATAATGTAGTTTCCATCCGCAACATCATGGATTGCATGACTGCATAGTTTTTCTAAATTTAAAACAACTTCTATATACCACAATTTCTTTAGTAACTGATTGTAGGTAAATAGTTTGTAGCTTAGATCTTATAAATTGCAATAATCACTCACCTGATGGAAAAATCATAATTTCGTATAAAATTGAATATTTCACATTCTGTGAAACCAATTGACGCAGTTGATAGATTTCCAGAAGTTTTGATAATTTGTCGAGGTTTGATTCACTGAATAATTCACATTACTGTAAAAAACCAATCGACTGAATGAACATACATACATACCTGCGGCAAATTCCTTCGCTGTACACCATTGGCTCCAAATTCGGCTGAAATAATTTTACTGGACGAATTACCTTTGCTAGCTTACATAATAAATTTATGAAAAATTAACATAAATGCAAATTAAGATAAATATATACAAATATATTTTTTTAAATTTATATATGTATAAAATTGGATGGTTATATATGCCAGTCTTGCAGCGCAATTTAAATCATTGTTAGTTCCACAATCGCGATCATGTGTTGCTTATTTTATTTATATTTATACAAAAAAACTTCAATAAACAGTAAGTTAACTGTCCCATAATGATAGATCAGAGTGGCCATTTTAAAATATTTTTTGAAAAATTGCTAGATAGTCTCCAATTTATAAAATATCCAACGAAATACACAAGTTCATATCTAACAAAAAATGTTGTGTAGAGTGTTTAGGCATGATGATGTTGGTACTGAAGTGATTTTTTTCCGGAAAAAATCGTCATCCATGGGCAAATTCTGTGCGGTACTTGATGAGATTCTCACAATGGCGAAACAGTATACGCTTGACATTATTATGTGAATGAAAACAATTGACATATTTCATGAAATCCGTTTATACATCAAGCTGGAATACCTTATTTAATTTTCACACCAACAAGGCAAACAATTGCTGTATGAAATTTTAGTTCAAATCCACGTATATTTGTGCCGTTGCGTATGTTCTCCAGTTCATGGTAGATCTTATGTACAGCAGGTCAATGATTATTTTTTATAAACATCTTTTTCAAATCCACTTACATTCTGTTCTACAATACTTGATTAGAGGATGCGAGATTGATCGCATGGCCGGAAAAATTGACAACAATGATGAACATGAAGGAAAGACTAATCGAAAATACATATGTAATTTATGTACTACCATTATCAGTCTGTGATTTGGAAACTCGATTTGCTGATTGGCAAAATATTCGCGAAAGCTAATATCACACTATTCTGATCTGTTTAATTAAACCTATTTTTTAGTTTCGTGTGGAGCTCAGCGTGCAAAAGATGGATATCATTCTGCACTCGCATTTATTCGCAAAAATTAACGCGACTACTGTTTTATGTCGACAAAAGTCTAACACAAATTTATCGGTTTGAATAAAATAAAAAATCTTATTAGAATATAGTAGGCTACGATAATATTTACTGGATTTCAGTCGTAAAATTACGATTATTTGAAATCCAAGACAATAATGATAACAACTTTAATTTCTAGGATTACTTATTCCGCATCTCTCAAAAACTAATTTTATAAAATAGCAAAAGTTGCGAATAATTTATGCGCCTAAAAGCATGAAAGATTTTCAGTTACCTAAACAAATACAAAAATATGTAAGACCAATTTTTTTTAAAATAATAAAATATATTAAAAACTTCAATAATTAATTCTACGCATCCGGTATATGGCTATTTACTGAGGATGGCTGTGAAAATTTGAACGTTACATAAAATATCATATATCACGCCGTGTAACAAATATTATAGGAGGGACATTTACATGCTGAACGTTATTCTTATTTAAATAAAGTTCTGGAATATAATGCATGTACGTTCTAATTCAAATAAGGTAAAGTTAAATTGAATATTTGTTAATAAAAAATAATGATGACTAATTTTTTTTTAAAAGTCAGGCTTTGTCAAACATAGGAGACTTAGGTTTAGCAAATGCGATTTATAAGTTCTAGAAACGTTCTTAGTTTGAATGAAGTAAATCTTGAGGACAAATTGCTTTGGCTCCTTTATATATAGCCCAATTTTACAGGCACATATATGTTGGTTTCTACTAATATGAATTTGGCATTTCGTATTTAAATAATTGGAAACATAACATGCACAATCAATTATTAATTAAATGTTCTCCAACAGCAAAATTGCTGGTTTGTCTGAAAGCACATCCAAAGTGTACACTTAGGCTAACCATGTATTAGTGGGATTTAACTAAAGTCAATATGTTTCACTTGGTCGCTTTAAATCATACATTCTTTGAAAAATAGGCAATTGATTAAACATAAATGAGTACAAAACTTTTGGCAAATACGTTTAGAAGAAAAAACGGTATATTCTACATTATTGGCTTTGGTAAATTGGGGGTCCAGTGTACCGGAGATTAAAATATTGGCAAATAGCGTGGTTACTGATTTGAATCTGATATTAGTTATGCTTTAAGTGTAGTAGACTTGGAAAAAAGTATATCAAATATGGCCAGAAGGACAAACGAAAGACAGAATAAACGGAATGTATAATCTCTTGCGAATGCGTTTCCTACTTACCGGCGAATGTGCATGAGAGTATACTTTCCGTTCATACTGTCTTTGGTTTATCCTTTATGCCATTTTAAATAATAAATCATTAGTTTCACAAAACAATATACATATTAGTTCTCCACCACAAACATTATAAAAAACCATCTATCGTGTAATTATGGATAAAATGCAATTTAATAAGTTATAATCATTTTCAATATGTGAATTAAAAGAATTAATTTCAATAAAATTTTCCGGCTATAAAAAATGTTGTATTTCTAAAGCAATGCACAAATTAGAAAATAAATGAGAAAATGGTGTTTGTCACTGCTTACAGTTTGTTTATGTGTCCGTCTAAGTACAGTATTTGTGAGATAACAACGATTTATAGATGAAGTTGAGAAATTAATAACATGCCCGCAAAAAATATGAGATACATTATTTTGTGTTTTGCTTGCTCGCAAGATATAAATCTACTTCTTGCATTGTGAAGGTAATATGGATAACATATTAAATACGCTTTTGTTATATACATAATTTACAATTCAAATGTGAAACAAAGCTTATACGTTAATAAACTTAATTTTATAAACGTTTGGTTTCAATAGTTTTTGTAATATTAATACAAATAGTTTTTTGATGAGAAATAACTGGATTCAAGTTAGATAATATCAAATAATGAAGCATAGCCCTATTATGCATGACAAAATCTGTAATACAATAACTTACTTAATATGTTTACTTCAAAGTAATTATATCAAGCCAAAGTATGACGTGTTTGTGTTCCTATGTTGACCGTTGGGGGTAAAATAACGTCAGTAGCCGTAGATTTTACATATAAGTCAATTAATTATATATAATAGTATTTTTGTTTTCTTAAGCTTATTATTTAACTATTGATGCTTTACACCTACTCAATCAATGATTTTTGAATTGTATTACCTAAAAGTATATGGCTCAAAAAACTGAAAATTTCATGAACGTGACTGCAAATAGCTATGAAAACTGATAAGGAAAACTAACTTTAATTTTCTCATTAGACAATACGCCGCCTTGCCCTGATGAAGACCATAGATAATGGAATCGTACCAGTACCTGCGACAGAACAATTTTTCTATGATGTGCGACTGGTTAGTAAGACATATATATATATATATATATATATATATATATATATATATATATATATATATATATATATGGTGACGGTTAAGCCTTGCGGTCAGTGCTAGCTAGCTTATATTTAAAAATGATGATTAAACCAGGTGGTCAACGGTACAATTCTACAAATATCCTGAGAATTTAACCGCATATCTTTTATATTAAAAATGCAGCCATGTAATTCAGTGAATGATAAACTGAAAATATCGTCCTATGCAATGGTGTATATTAACGATACTAATAATTTAAATAGCTCTGGTGAAGAAAAATCAGGTCTGTTGATGAGTGGTTCACAGAGGTAGACAGGTTTGGAATGAATGTACAGCCAGATAAAGGCCATTATGTTTATTGGACGAGAAATATTACTGAAACTTATTCTAATAATATGATTTTACCAGCGAAAGAGAGGATTGTCCCTTTAAATGCTTACTGGGTGCTCAAGTATCAATGTCGATTGTGTAGATTCTAATAAATGTTCAGTCTATACAGTCATTTGTATCGAGGCTTATTAGAATTTCTGCGATTTTTAACCACACCATAACAAGTATTAAGGAAGAAATGCTTAGAAGACGTTGCTTGTCAACTTGTACCAAGCAAACATAAAGCATTTCTCAAAGTCGAAGGCCATAATGAAGTAAATTATCATGCTAACATCTGTCGAATAAGCAAATATTTTTGGCAAATTTAAAGATGTTTCAAATGACATGATTACAAATTAAGTTTTAAAGTCATAAATGGATCGTTCAAAATTGTTTTATAGATAGAGATTGTGCTTTCCTGTCTGTAATAATAAATTAATAATGACGTTCCATTTATGTTTAGTGCGAGGAAACCTGCCGCGGCTTAGGAAATTTGTTTGACTTGGGAAGTAGATTATTAGTCATATTTTGTAGAAGTCTCAGCGTCAAACAGAGTTTAATAGTTAATGACTGCACTTTTATTTAAAAAATAATGTAAAATAAGATATAATTAGTTTTGCTTCGTAGCTACAAATCACAGATTATTTTATTACAGAGGTAATTTCAAGAATTTCCACTCAATCGTATTTTGAACACCCATTTGAGTAAAACTTTAGAACCACATTTGCTTAAGTCTGCTATTGTGATTATTGTACGGTGTTGCCTGAGGATGGTGCTGGAAAGTAGGCACCGAAACGTTGCCAGTAAACAAAGATGTGATCGAACCGCATTTCCAGTTGAACGAATAAGAAGTCAACCCGATCAAAGACAAAACACAATTGAAAATTGTGATCAATCGGATCTTTGTGTAACTGCCCGTGTACAGCTATTACCCGCGTACGCAAAACGCGGCATTGGAATATATGAATCTAACACACTGCAAAAAAATTCAAAAAAAAACTTTAGAAAGCTAAAGTTTTATGCAAACTTAAAGCAATACTTATTCTGAATTTTTGAATTTTTTAATTCAATAGTTTAAAAAATTTGCTCATAATATTGCGAAATTAAATGAATGTACCATTTAAGTGATTCTCTTTCTGTACTATTAATTAATTCGTTTGAAAGTAGAGTCTCCATACCTTTTAGTAGCTGAGAACCCCATAGATGCCAAGTCGTTTTCAATCCTTAAATTCCCATTTGAATCTGATAAGCTAGAATTCTCATTCACATCTATTAAATTCATGCCTGCTATATCTTGAGCAAATTTTCTTGTGTCCTCAAACTTAAGATTAGCTTCCATGCCGATCGTACTTAGTTATTAATTTGATAACATATTGTTAGGCAAACGGACTGTGCACTTCTTACGCATCAAAATACCCGTTCAAATAACCAGGAAAGAAATAAGTCGTGAAAAACTGAACTATTAAATTACCTGTTCCAGATCGTGCCCAGTATGTACGATTCAAAAGACACAATGATAGCAGGTGTATATTATGAAAACCGAGTAATTAAAAACGTATATTGGAAAAAAGAAACAAATACAGCTTGATTAGGAAAGCCAGGCCTGCCAAGTACAGATTACCAAAACAAAAATAGCGCAAAATACAAATGTATATATACTGTCAAGCATTTAAAAAAATGTTTGTTCTAGAAAGTAAACGGATAATTTTTTTTAATCAATATTCGTTTCAATCAGCCAAGATGGTTTAAATTTATCAATAAATGTCACTTTAATTTTGTCGGAGAGAAAATCTTCCTCTACATACACCACTACTAATTCGCCTGATGTTGACAGAAAGTTATGATCTTGTAGCACGGTAGAATATGATGTTGATGCATTCAAAAATGCGTATTTTGAAATTTTCTGCTTTGTTTTATGTGCCTGTATGATTGTATTGCACATATCAGATTCGTCCATGAAACGATGGCCATTCAACTCCTATGGAAATTCAGTCCTATTAACAATCCAGGTAAACTGGGGAATGCAACAATCCAAAGTAATAGAATTCTCAATGTCATTTATCTCTATGATGAAATTTTGTCAGTCATCCACTAGAACTTATATGGTTCCTTGTAAAATGGTGTCAGGCAGTTCTTCCAATTTTCATTAGTTACATTAAAATGCGAAGCCGATTTACGATCAGAAGAAATATAGCACTTGGTTTTTACTTTTCCGGTCTTGGTCGGAGCAAAGCGACACATCTTATCTCTAATACTATAGGAAGATAGTGTACCCAGCATATTCCACTAGTACACCGTAACACAGATTTCCGTTCAAGATGCAGCCTTTCTACCAACCCATTCGCTTGTGGATTTTATGTGTTAGTATATTTGTTCCCATGATATTGCGAGATCTTACGAAAAGCTCTTACATGAATTGATTACAGCGATCACTTGTTACTCTTTCTGGAACACCATAACGCGATATCCAATTATGTAGGAACGCAAACAAGTCTTCTTACGCTGCCATATGTTTCAAAATCGCTATTTCAAATTAGCGACTAAAAGGATCTCACTTTGTTAGCAAATATATTTGGCCGTTGACTTCAGACATTTCGACAAAGTCAATGCGTACATTTCTGAACCGTTCAATTGGTATCCCAATATTATGTATCTCGGTTCTGGTATGTTTGACACTTGGCACATGCTCCTACCCATACCCGTATGTCTTTAGACATGTGCGTCCATACGTATCTGTCGTGAACTAATCGAATGGTAGCTTTGATGGTTAGATGTCCCATATCGTGTAATTGTTGGATAATTTTGGCACGTAACTCTAAAGCCACATGTGCTCGTGATTGATTTCTGGACGTTTCGCATAACAACCACTTGTCACTCAAGAGTTTGCAAACATATCCTGGTCTTTTAGTCAAAACTACCATAACCGGATCCAATCATTGCGCTTCCTCGATTTGATTTACTAAATTGTTTGGAGAATCACCTATATTCTTCAATGGACTTTGACGTATCACTTCTTAATCTGCCTTATTCGATCTGCTAATTGCATTGTCTACCATATTCTCTTTACCATCAATATGAGATACAGTTAAATCGAATTCTGCCAATCGGGTTATTTGGGCATTCACCCTGCGAGAGTAATTATGCCTCGCTGTTTTATAATGTATGCTGATCAACGGCTTAAGATCTGTCAAAAACTTGAATTGATGACCATTTAAATAATGCTCAAAATATAGCACAGCGGCATTCACAGCTAGAAGCTCTTTATCAAACGTATCATACCGTTTTTCTCTATCAATAAGCCTTCGGCTATAAAACCCTATCTGTCTTACTTTATCCTTGTCTCTTTGCTAAATCACTGCCCCTATTGCAACATCAGGCGCATCTGTGATTAGCTCGAATGGCTTTTCCCAATCTATAGGTGCTAGTGTGGTTATGTAACTTAGCATTTCCTTGCCCCCCCCCCGAATTTTTCTCGGTCTTCCTTACTCAAATTTTTAGGCCAAGACTTCTTGATCGTGATGTTTACACGTGTGAGCTGGCGTGAAAACGATTTCAGAATTACGGCTAGACCTGGAATAATCCGTTGATAATAGCTGATCATGCCCAAGAACCTTCACAACTGGCGCTAGGTCCGGGGCTACAGTACGTCCTTGATAACTTGGATTTTATCCTTCCAATCTTTAGTTCCGTCTTTGGAAAGTACATGTCCAAGATACTTAACTGAGGAGCATCCAATCTTACTCTTAATGGGTTTGACCACTAATCCATATTGTTCCAGCCTGATCAAAACAGTTTTCAAATGCCTAGGATGTCCATCACGAAAGCGACTAAGAAATATTATGTCCACTATGTACACCCTAGCAAATGGACAATTCTGAAGGATTTCTTTAGCCATACGCTGGAATGTCTGACTGGCATTTTTCAAACAAAAAGGCGTTCGAAGAAATTTATTCGACCCACCCCCTGGACATCTGGCTGTGGTGAGTGTTATAGAACTATTATCCATTGGTATATGATAGTACGCCTTCTGGAGATCTAAAGTTAAAAAAAACCGCATATCCCATTATATCTCAGAGTAGAGTACTCTCGTTAGGGAGAGGATAAGAATCACCCTTTGTGACTAAGCTCAATAGTCGGTATTTTCCACAATTCCTCCATTGCCCCGGTTCAGGTTTGGGAATTACCACTAGTGGGGAAACAAAAATGAAATTTTACCTTCTACAAATCCCCTCTTCGTGCAATTGGTGAAATTCGGACAAAACAACTTTTTAATTGTGTTGTGCTAATGGTTTGGCCTTTGGTGAACAAAGCAACGAAGCCACCAATTTTATGTGTTGCTCTACTTCTGTTTCCAATCCTGTTCATTTGGCACTGAAAGGTTGAAACGCTGCAAGGTGTTTGTCGATGATGTCGACAAAGTCATATGCGACCGTGGGACGGGGTAAAAGGACTGTTCTAATTGCCAAAGTGATAAACTGAGTGTTTGTTAATACTCCTACAACTTCTGCGATAGTTCTAGTTTTGGGATCTAAAGTCAGTTCTAAGTGTGTCTAGAAATACATCCCTTGACATCGGCTACTAGAAAATACCATGTGAAAGTAGATTTCAGGCCTAAGGCCACCGACAAATCTTTCATCCCCTTGATTCTTATCGGACTACCATTTGCGGTCCATAATTGATAATCAAATGTGGAGCAATCTACTTACACCACGTCTGACCGAACCATGCTTACTTCAGCACCCGTATCGATAAAAAAATCCAGTCAACTTAATTTTTCTTTAATATTGTATTTGTTGCTGGATTATCCGGCAATATTTTCCAGATCTCTGCTAAGGAAGAATCTGACCCTCTTTCCTTCGGTATCGGTGCTATTTTATCTTATCGCATCTTTTGCTTTTGATTTAAATACAAGTTTTAAAGGTCTGTCTGGGAGCCTTTGAAATGGAACCCCCCTACGGCTCCAACCAGCGGGGGATTTACCCATTTCCGGTTTAGTGCTTCCTTTTCATATGGGTTCACCTAAACGCGGGTATATGCAATTCTCTCCTTGGCACTTTGCACTTCGTCCATAGACACAATATGACTTACACCATCCGCGCGGCCCAGCAAAGCGTTGAGGCGAGTGACTTTTTCGATGTCTAGTATTTCTAATCTGACTCTTAAGTTACGAAATAACTCTTACCATATCATCAATTTTTCGATGTATGCCAGCAACTTCTCTACATAATTAACGCACACAGTCCTGTAGCGTCAAGGTAGTTTCGGTATATGCCCTAACTGGCTGCACCATGACAGAATCTGCCGTTACAGTATGTACCTTTGGTTCCTACTGTTTGTACACTCCGTCTAGTCCTCTGAGTTTACTTGGCCAATCAACATTCATTGTTTCGAATAACTCTAATGTGGCTCTAAGTCTGGATGGTAGCTCAGCTGTAAAAATAGAATTTACCACATCTCTAGATATATTCAATCGGGAAGCTTTCGTACGAAGGCGTTAATAAAACTCTGATGGTAGTTGACGCCGTAATGATTCGCACATTTTTGCCGATCTTCCAAGCTGATATCTCTGCTGAATTTCAGCCATTTGTAACTGAAATGAATTATAAGGGTCTTTTGCACAATTTTGTCTCTAAAGTTTTCAAATGTCTTTCTGAAAATCTCTGGAAATGCCATCCGTGCTGCAGCAAATTTCTCCATAGGGTATAAAATCTGGTAGGCTTTAAATATCATTTGGGCATCCGCGACCCAACTTGAGTGTTTTTGGGATTTTTACAGTGGCAGAATGAATATATTTGGAATGGCGCAGTCGCCATATCTTGTAGAGGCTCCAAACATATTTGTAACTGAGCACCCCATAGATTCCAATTCGTTTTAATCCTTAATTGCCTATTTGAATATGATAAGCTAGAGTTCTCATCCACATCTATTAAATTCATGCCTGCTATATCTTGAGGCTATTTGATTATGTCCTCAAACTTAAGATTAGCTTCCATGCTGATCTTACTTAATTATTAATTTGATAACTTAGTGTTAGACAAACGGACTGTGTACATCTTACAAAACCAACACACCCGATCGAATAAAGTAGAAAGAAATAAGACGTGAGAAACAGAATTATTAAATTACCTTTTCCAGAACGTCTTCAACATGTACGATTCAAAAGACAAAATGACAGCAGGTGTATATTGTGAAAATCGTGTAATTATAAATGAAATGTTAAAGTTTTTTTTGTATTCTAATTATAATGCTTAATAAAATTTAATTTCAATATAGACTTATGTTGCCTATTATGCGTTATAAACATTGACTGATTTCTTCTGTGGCATGGTAAATTTTATATGAAAAATATTCCTTTAAAATTCATATTTGTACCAATTTTTAAAGCTGTAAAATGAAATTTCAGTGAAAAGGGTCTTCTGAAAAATAAAACATAAAATACTTATATTTTGTCGTTGTCACGTACGAAGGAAAAAGTGAGTTCATAGGCCTTTGTCATTAATTGAATTATTAATTCAATATTAAAAATAATTAAATTATAAATTTTAGTTATCCTAATATACAGAATAACGATTTATATTCAAATCCTTTAAAATAACAAAAGTTATTTTGCATCTTTTAAATACATTGGATATATATATATATATATATATATATATATATGAAAATGAATAGCTAGGTATATACTATAAGAAAGCTGCTCAAATCCAAAATATAACGAACCGTCGAAATCCCATTTATTCCGTGTCTCATTATATACATATATTTAAAAATTATAATATATAAATATATGTAGATAAGAAAAATTTATATAATTAATGAGATTTAGGAAAATTCATTCCTTGTAAAAATTCAAAGTAATAATCTCAATTGGGAATATGACATTAAGAAACACATAAATCCAATTAACCATACATTATCCAGTATAAACTAATCTTGGTATATTGTAAAATAGGTATTTGATTCAGTAGACTATTTTCGTTCTTATTGGGAATTCATCAAAATCAACACAGAAATGGTCGCGGACAGGGCTGGAACCTGCACAGTTCTATTTAAGATTCTCCCTTTCTATATAATGAGCCATATTGTTGCCCGTTGCAAAAATTTTTATTTATCTAACAATTCAACCTTTATTGTTACGCTTTTCTTAAGTTGGAGACTTTATGACTTTGCATTTAACCTAAATTACTAGCTAGCCAAACTCGATCTGTCATTAAAGCAAACTAAACACTCTGTCTGTGTAATTGTTATCGAACTGAACGTTGATATAATTAAACAATTATTGATTGCGTGTGGTATGATAACAATTAATTCATTCAAGATTTTTCGCTTGGCATAAACACCAATTATATCATACAACACGTTTGGCAATGTAAAATATGACGACGAAGTTTAGGAAAAGCAGTTCATCCAGTAGACTGGTTACAAACTCCTTGGAAAATCTTGAAATACCTCCCACAAATTTCTGTAAATTGGTCTAGAAGCTGCGTTGGGCTTTTTGACTCTAACCACTAAAGCATTCTACTGCGCTTTACACAAAATTTTCCATTATATGCTACATATTTATTTTGCTAGCCTTTGCTTCAATTGGATTCCATGTGGAATCTCTTTCGATCTGTAGATCCAGAATCCACCCAAAATTTGCCAATATTGGACACACACCACACTGACACGAGAAGAGTTATTAAATTGGAATTTTATATGATTAACATATCATTAAATGCGTTGACGGTGAATACTTTTATTGCAACAAATATTGCTAGTTCTATACGAGCAGCAATCCTATGACATGTTTGTGTATGATTATAAATCATTATATTTTATATTTTTATATTTATTTTTATAATAATTAAATATGAAATTCAATGTAAATGGAAAATTGTTGATTTATTGCTTTACTTTCAAGCAATTTTGTACTTTTATGTTTCAAAGCATCAACAGGTTGGACAATATGACTTTAATTAGATAGTTGCACCTTAAATGAATCTAGTTTTATTGCAATTTTTTACCGACATGTCATATATTCTGAAATGTAAAATGCAGACCTGTTTGTGAGAACAAAATTTAATCCTTTGTTCATTGAATTATCAAAATTATTTACTGATAATCCATTTGAGCTTAATAGTTAAAATCCCATTCAACACAATAACTAGGGCGATATTAAATTTGACTACATATTTAAAGAAGAATATATTATGAAGAAACTTATTTGTTTGCAAATATATAATGCTGCCAGCAAATAAACTTTAGCTGTCGATTATGCAGTTAATGAAAGGAAATGCATTATCTTACTGAAAAGGTTCTAACTAAGATTACTAAATCGTCATTTTGCAGCTATTGTGCAAGTTTTTTCTCTCATCCTTATTATTTTGAGAGATCGTTTATTTTAATTCTGTATTTTTTGAGTGTGAATGTTTTTGTGTTAAACAAACAATTTATTTTCCTGCCAATAAAGTTAATTGTTCTTGCTTTTCTGCACGTTTTTTGTCTGAATCAGTTGCTGCTATATTTCTTGTTAATGTTACTTCTGCTGATGTCTAAACTGATAGGGTTTATTGCTTGCTGATTTAATGTGTTACTACTTTTTATGAATAAGCAGTCAGATACTGTATCAGGTTATTGGATTTTTCGAACATATTGTCAATGTGCATCCTGTTTCAAATAAAAGATTCATACATGTTCCACAATTCTTCAGACCCCGCATTTTAAAGTAAATCTGACTTGTATCCAAATGGTGCCCTGTTTGGATCATTTAAACGTAATTTGCAGATCCGGTGCACGCTGTTTTATCTCTAAGGTCTAATTAATGAGAAGGTGTTAATGGTTAACATTTACTGATACTATTCTTTTCTTCCTATGTATATGATACCGCACTATACTTTTAATTTGAGAAAGATAAAAAAGTAGTTCTTTTGGTATAGTTATTGCTGTGATTCGACTTATTCTTGTCGTCAATATTTGTGCAGGGAAATCTAACCTAAAGGATTTTTCAGGGAGAATGTTCTGTTTATTTACTCCATTCCGATAATTCGGCAAATATATAACAGTAGCGGTGACTTTAACAAGGCAGCTGCCTATATGTAATACCCTAGTGAGGTGCTGTACCTATTCTTAAATCGTGTGCAGAAATCATATATTCTTTCCCCTATTATTTTAATTTGTTTAACAGTTTATTCTTGTACAATTTTGAAAACTGCTGTTTTTATTTACTTATTATTCCATGAACAGGTATTTAGGTGTATTGGTATTGTCAAGACGCTGTTATTCACACGGAGCTTTTAAATTCCAAGCAAAGGAGGCCCATTCCATTGCGTTTCCTACAAATTATATTCAATATCTCTAACTTCTTTGTCCGGCTATGTTACGATTTCCGTCAGAAATTAGTCTACATATCATCATCATGGGCCATATAAAAGTCAAATTTGACTAATGTGTTACTGCCATATAATCATAAGAAGTGTAAATATATAATTAGCAACAGATATACTATTTTATAAAAAATATAATTATTATATACGTGAGAGAGACAGACAAAGAGAGATAAGGAATAAATAGTCACTAAGAGGAAACTTATTTGGGTTGTTCACAGAAAAGAGGAAAACTAAACCTCTCCACATCAACATTAGGGCCAAGTAAGCATTTGGTCAAGGCAAAATCAGCAATACAGCTTCCTTGCGGTTTTCAATGTTTCACGAAACAAACAAACCACACCTCACAGCTAACTTTGCTATACTAAGAAAATAAAGTTACGCAGATGATTCTACCAGGCATCTGTAACAAGATCGTCACTGCGCTAGTTTTGCTGCCATATCGCTAATCAAAAACTATGATTCGTACATGGATGCCACGCTGTCAGACGAGTGGATCCTATAACACCATATTTTGATATAAGTAATTTCAACTGTTTCTGCCATGTTAAAGTCTGTCAACCTTATTTCTTATGCCAGTCTGGTGTTGGATGAGAGAACGGAGTTCTACTGAGAAATTGAATTGAGTGCATAGCAAAATATGGCCGCAGTCGCATTGTCGGAGTGAGTAGTGGGTGATCCTGTAAAATATCTTGCATTTAGGGGGTGTGATTTTCATACCGATAGACGGAATACCATCTGTCAATTTATTTAAGGTGGCCTGGAAAGCACCTCGATAGTCAAATAGTAGTATGATATCGTCTCCATAAACAAGATCGACTAGTTTACCATCCGGGTGACCTTTAACAACCGCATCCTAAATGTGTGGAAGAGTGTTGTTAATAATAGCAGCGATTAAAAAATTAAACAAAAGGGCAAAGTGGACATCCTTGACGAACACCATTCCTGGTTGTAAAGTTATGCGTTAATTCGCTGTAGACCTCAACACGACAAGAATTATTTATGCAGGAAGCGCGTATAATATTAAAAACTGTTTCAATTATCACTTTTCGACAAAATATGGAATAAAACATTGCGATCCACTGAATCAAATAAATCCTTGAATTCTAGAAAGACGGCTAATGTAGTACGTTGATAAAAATATCTCTGTTCATGAACTTGCTTTAACGTAAATATATTATCTATACAACCTTGTCCGGTCTGTTCTTCTCTTGTATTTGATTTAAACGATGAGCCAATACGATGTAGGATAATCAAACCCAATTACCTAAATTCGACTGGAGTCAAGCTTATACCACGATGGTTATCACACGAATTACGATTACCTTTTTCGAGGACAGTAATGATGGTCAACTGATTCCAATCAAGAGAAACGGTTTCTTTAATCCATTTAGTATGGAAAATTTTGGTTAGCCATCCAAAATTATATCGCCACCATCTTTAAATTATTATGGAAGCAAATCATCGGCGTCTGTATATTTGCGGCGTTTAAGAGAAAGAATTACATCACGTACTTCAAACTCTGATGGTTCGTCAAGAATAAAATTCCACACTTTTGATGCAGGCATGTTTCCGGGAATCGGAACTGTTGCGGATGTGCAAGAAAATTGATCTTTGAAGTGTTCAGTCCACGGATCAAGAAAACTTCTTTTCTTGGTTATTAAATGGTTTTACTATCACTTATAGTTTCACAAAAAAACAGTGACTAGTACCTAAAGCGATTGCTTTATCCATTTCTTCAGCCTTTCTGATCCAAATTTTTCAAAATCCTCTTTTAGACTGTATTTAATTTGGCGACTTATGTTGTGGAGAGTCAAGTGGAATTTAGGGCCCGGTTGCGACTATCTCCAAAGATTTCACAGTCTGCATATGTTCTATATAGAATGTATGACCATGGAATCGAAACAGGTCAAATGTGTGTCGTCTAATGAGTTAAATTTTGCTCTGCAGACAAATCGGAATATCTAGATATTCATTATGGATAAAATCGCAGATGATACATGTTATTTTTTCTGTTACCGATTAATTTACGTTTATTTTGTTCTTAGTTCTTCATTTAAAAGTACAGAATTTGTAAATAAATATGAGTAAATGATGCATTAGAACTTAGAAGGTAGCGATTATGGAATTATCAATATTTACTTTATGTGCACATCTATAGAATTTTGAGAATCTGTTAACCTAGTTTATTTCGTCTTTTCTTACTGAATTAGTATTAAAAATTTTCAATTTAGGCAATTCTTCCAGGAGTATTTCATTTGCTCTAAAATATAACTTTGATTTTGTACGCGTTTTCTGATAAGTTTTCGCATGAAAATTATTATTGTATATATGTTGAATGAATATAACCTCGGTCAATATTTAGTTGCTTTGTTATATAATATACATCTTAAACCTGATATATAAGTAAAAGTTGTTATAATGCCCTCTACGTGGTGTTGTCCATTTTAGTCAGTTCGAATGTTAATTTTAATTTGGTAATGATTGCAGATAATCAACGAGGATTACGACACGAACAATATTCCCTTGAAGCTAATCCGATATTATTCTTCGTTTTTTTATTAAAGCATGGCAAATAAAAGGCAACCAAGAAAGACATGTATAAATCTAATAGTATTGGCGTTTATATCAAACTCACATCTCCGAATGAAATAAATGGTATTAATACATGCACAATAAAAAAGTTTAAATAGAAAACTGATGCGACACGGAACAAGAAGATATGATAGTCTGAAAAAAACCAAAGCTGTACCACTATGCCAATTTGGCATGCTCGGGACATGTAGAAATAAAATAAACCATAAAGCAAAAGTAAATGCACATGACACATTTTTTATTAACATAAGATATTTATGTGGTATGCTTAGCTTAGAAAAGCAACTCACTCAAAATGATTATATACAATTGTATCAGTTTTAATTTACATCTGTCATAAGTAAAAAACTTAAAACGGTATCACCAACCATTCTTCAAATGAATGTTTATTTAAATAAATTTTACAACAGCGGAAAAATTGGAGTAGATTTAGCTTCCAAGTCATTGAAATTGTGTTGCTTTTCGTTCCATTTGAATAAAATTTATATGACACGAATAGGTATGTGTGCAGCATTTCTAATTTTGATCGCATTTTATATATATTGTTTATTAATCCTCGATATTCGAGTTTCAGGGTTTTTTGAAGAGGAAAAATAGCATAAAGAACATCAGTACGTGCGGGGAATGGTAGTTTGATTATGCGATGAAATGTTTTTGATGGTAATTTGATTATTGTGTCTGTGTCGATCGGTATTTCTAATCATGTAAAATGCTAATAAAAAACGGTGATCAGGAGTTACATATTTAATTTTTATTTCATTATTTATGTCTCACAATTTAATCATCGTTAGTATGGTTGATTATATGCTCTGCTGCTCATCAGAGCAATTGATCAAAATACAATACGTGTGACTTATGGTATTTATTCTATGTTGTTCAATTGGCAGGGTAGCATTTAATTACTCTTAATATAAATTAAGAAAACTTCACTTAAAAAATTCTCTCACAAAGAGCGTAATAAGTGTTGGCTTTTGGTGAAGCGAATCTGCATGTTGCAAAGCCGCAATATCATATAATCGTGTTGAGCACCTAGTAAATTTAGACCAGAAGGATAAAACAAATAAGGTTTTAACTGAAAATATAATATCATTTACATTTGTTTCTTGCTTATTGACGACTCATCACTAGGAATGTGAGAAAATAGGACTGCACACATTGGTCACCAAAATATTTGTATTGGGCAAAGGGTGGAGTACCAGTTCCGAAGATGAGTCGCCAGCGTTTAAAAATGAATGTGCATTAGATTATACATTGCGTTATTACTTTTTTGGGTTTATCCTTCTGGTTATATTTGAAAAAAATTACACAATGGCATTTATTTGTTCTCCACCACAAATGGTATCTATTCATATGATTGGGACTCTACCAAAAAACGAAAAATCAGTTTCATGTCATGTACAGTGTGTTCAGTATTACTTAAGGAGGCAGGCACATATGCTTTTTTGTTTTAATAATATAAGTTTTCTGCTATTATTCGCGTCAATGGATTTTCTGTAGTGTCGTTTAATCGCTATATATGATCACCTCACGCCAGTCTGTGATAATGGCGGTTGTTCTACTGTTAATTTGCTATGGGCTTGATGAATAAACCTTATTGATATTTATATAGTAGATCATGAACAAAATATATATTAAGCTCATATCATTATGTGCAGATAAAAAAATAAGAAAATACCATCAATCGAATATTGAATATGTTATTTGCAATGATGTTGCCAAAAGCATTACAAACGGCATGCCAAGGTAATGCTTGGTGGATATAAAAAGCCAGGTGCGTACAAAAAGTCGTTGGTTCATCAATTCTTACTGAATTATCACAAACTTATATAATTGGGAAAAATTCCAATGAATAAGTATCCAAAAAAATTGGCATTTTCTAAATTTATGGAAGTATTTATTAGGTGTTGCAAACATAGTTGCAAAGACAGAATGAGCAGAAAGTATAATCTCATGCAAATTCCTTTCATGCTTTCTGGCGACCCATCAGTTGGAGCCGGAATTAAGCTCTTTAACTACAATATATTTGCGTGAAGAATGTGGGATAGTAGGACGTTACAATCTCCTAAACGATTGTGTAAACCTGCAATAGTAAAGCTAACATTATATAAAGTCTTCGGCAATGCGACTTCAACGTTAATTCACACTATATAATATATAAACCGAGCGTGTAAACAGTACTAACACTATGGCTATTGTGTCAGTAACCGATACCAACATTATAATACCGAAAATGTACAAGTTACTAACATGATGGATATCAATATATGCTATAATTCACCAAAATAAAGAATACCGATTATTTCTGAACACCTGTTACTCCAGTAAATTCATACACACTGGTCTTGATCGATATCAGTTATCACATTTCGCGGTAAGCATGACATCATTAAATTCAATATATAACAGTTAAATATTGCTTGTTGCGGAGATGTAATATATATGAAAGTATGCATTGGGTGTTGCGAACCTAATAACAAATTAGTTCAGTTGTAACCAGAAGGATAAACCAAAGACAGCATGAACGGGAAGTATAATCTCATGAAATTTCATAAGCACCGGCTCCTACTGATGAGTCCCCTGTAAGCACGAAACAAATGTGAACGAGATTATACTTTACTTTCATGTTGTCTTTGATTTATCTTTCTAGTGACAACTGAACAAATTTGTAACTAGGTTCGCAACACCTAATACAAACTTGCATATAAATTAGTTCTCCGCAAAAAAACAGTATTTAACTGTTATATATTTTCTTAATTTGTTTGAATAATATGAAAATACAACGCATTAAAACGGAGATGCCTATTCAATTATGCACCATCCCATATTATATATAGTGTTCAGGTAATATGAAATTATATAATCATATTTAATTTTACCTCAATTAGAGAAACGCAGATAATAAAGTTTACGATATCAAAGATACAAATATACTTTAGTTATTCTCTTTCATTAAAGACCTTCTTGAGTTGTTGTTGAGGCCCCTAACCTATTGGTATTAGTAAGCCCCTTAGATGCCAGTTCGCTAGAAGTCCTAACATTCACAGTAGAGTCTGTTTTGCCTACATTGTTATCCGTGTCAATAAGATTTAAATCCATTAGGTCCTGCCCAAAATGAAATACATCTTCTAATTTAATATCGGCATTCATGATCAAGAATTATGATACTCAAATTGACGATTATTTTATCCGTTTGGAAGGTGAAAGTTGGAAAGCTATATCTTCAGCAATAATCTGCTTTGATGTGTACGTGACCCACAATAATAAATAAATTACCTGTTCCAAGACTCCTCCTCAGTGTTATATTATATCAGAACACAAGGCAAGTGTTGAAAGGTGTTTATTGGATAATGTTGTAATCGTTTATTACGGAGAGAAATGTTAAAAATGCAGCAAACGAAAATCTACAACCAGCTCGGAAGCACGATACTCAAAAACTGAAAATAGCGCACAATTTTAAAAATCAAGTCTTTAAACAAAGAATGTTCTGGAAAATAAAAAGAAAAAATTCTTTTTAAATAAAGTTGTTACAATCAGCTATGGTGGTTTAAATTTATCATTCAAGGTCATTTTATAAAAGGCGGAGGATTCAACATCCTCTACACACACCACCTTCTCAAAAAAAGAGAGGAACGACTAATAGTAGATGTAATCATCGTTCTTCGGCTGACGTAGTATTCTTCCAGATCGTTTTGTGCATACTGGCGCCCCTGACGTCGTCATCTCGCCCGATATAACATTCGCTGGTTCTTCAATGTCATCTGGTGTCGACAAATAATTTTCATGCTGTGATTCAGTAGAATAAGATTTTGATAAGTTAGACAACGGTTTTCAAATTGCTGCATTTCATTATGTGTCTGCAAGATGGGATTGCACACCTCAGATTCGCCCATGGAACGGTCATTCAACGCATCTTTTAATTCGGTCACACCATCAATCCAGATAAACTGGGGAATACAGCGATCCAACGTAACACAATCCTCAATGCCATTTATTTCTATGATGACATTCTTATCAGTCATCCTCTTGACCTTGTATGGTCCTTTGTAAAATGGTGTTAGGCAGTTTTTTCTATTCTCATTAGTAATATAAACATGCGATGCCGATTTTAAATCAGAGGACACATAGCATTTAGTTTTAGGTTTTCTAGTTTTGGTTGGGGCCAAACGACACATCTTGTCTCTAAGTGCTCCTACAAACCAATCTACATAACTAGAAGCCCAATCAAGACTACTTGGAGTTTCAATTAGAAGATCTCCAGGCAACCTTAATGGTTCTCCATAAACTAATTCTGCAATGGAAGTTCCTAATTGTGCCCTATATCTGTTGCGCATGGCGAGTAGTACTATAGGAAGATCGTGTATCCAGCTTGTTCCACTAGTACACCTTAATGCAGCTTTCAGTTCACGATGTAACCTTTCTACCATCCCATTTGCTCGTGGGTTATACGCGCTAGTATGAATTATAGTGATTCCCATGACGTTGAGAGATCTTACGAAAAGCTCTGACATAAATTGACTACCACGATCACTAGTGACCTTTTCCGGAACACCATAACGCGATATCCAATTATGTAGAAACGCGAACAAAACTTCTTGTGCTGTCATGTCTTTTAAAATCGCCACTTCAAATTGACGACTAAATCTATCTACCATAGTCAGCAAGTATTTGTTTCCATTTACTTCAGGCATCTCAACAATGTCTATGTGTACGTGTCTGAACCGTCCATTTGGTATTCCAATGTTCTTTATATCGGTCCTGGTATGTCTCCACACCTTACACGTTTGACACTTGGTACAGGCTCTTACCCATACCCGTATATCTTTAGACATATGTGGCCATACGTATCTGTCGTTGATTAATCGTATGGTGGCTTTAATGGATGGATGACCCATGTTATGCAATACTTGGATAATCTTGGCCCGTAACTCCAATGGCACATATGGCCGTGGTTGACTTCTAGATGTTTCGCATAACAACCACTTGCCATTTATGAGCTTACGCACATATCCTGGTCTTTTGGACAATACCAATGTAAAGGGATCCAGTCCTTGCGCTTCTTCGATTTGACTAACGAAATCGTGCATTGATTCTTCTAAACTTTTCAAAGGACCTTGAAATATCGTATCGACATCAGCTTCATTCGGTCGGCTTAGTGCATCTGCAACCACATTCTCTTTACCAGCAATATGAAATACAGTGAAATCAAACTCTGCTAACCGTGTTATTTGGGAATTTACTCTACGAGAGTAATTAAGCCTAGCTGTCTTGCCAAGTATGCTAATCAATGGCTTATGATCGGTCAATAACTTAAACTTGTGACCATCTAAGTAATGCTCGAAGTGTAATACTGCGGCATACACGGCTAGAAGCTCTTTGCCAAACGTATCATACCGTTTTTCTCGATCAGTAAGCTTACGGCTATAAAACCCAATCGGTTTTACTACGTCCCGATCTCTTTGCTGTAGCACTGCTCCTAATGCAACATCTGATGCATCAGTGATTAGTTCGAAAGGTTTTTCCCAATCTACAGGTGCTAATGTGGTTACGTCACTTAACATATCCTTGGCCTTTTGGAAATTTTCTCGGTCTTCTTGACTCAAGATGATAGGCCAAGACTTCTTGATCGTGCTCTTTTCAAGAGTGAGATGGCTTGTCAACGATCCAAGAATTCCGGCTAGACCTGGAATGAATCGGCGATAATAGCTGATCATGCCCAAGAACCTTCGCAACTGGCGTACTGTTCTGGGTTCAGTTACGTCCTTAATGGCTTGGAACTTATCTTCCAAAGGCTTAATTTCGTCTTTGGAAAGTATATGACCAAGGTATTTAACTGAAGAGCAACCAATATTACTCTTATTAGGTTTGACCACTAATCCATATTGTTCCAGCCTGGTCAAAACCGTTTCCAAATGCGTACGATGTTCGTCTCGTGAACTACTAAAAATTATTATGTCATCAATATATACTCTCGCAAATGGACAATTCTGAAGGATTTCTTCAGCCAAACGCTGGAATGTCTGACTGGCGTTTTTCAAACCAAAAGGCATTCGAAGAAATTCATGCGATCCCCCTCCTGGAAATCTGACTGCGGTGAGTGGTACCGAACTTTCTTCCATTGGTACTTGATAGTACGCTTTCTGGAGATCTAAAGTTGAATAAACCTCATATCCCATTATATCTCGGAGCAAAGTACTCTGGTTAGGGAGAGGATAAGAATCACCCTTTGTCACTGAGTTTAATAGACGATAATTCCCACAAACCCTCCATTGACCCGGTTCAGGTTTGGGAACTACCACTATTGGGGAAGCAAAATTGGAATTTGACCTTCTACAAATCCCGTCTTCGCGCAATTGATGAAATTCTGACACAGCTACTTGTTGCTTGTGTTGTGCCAATAGTTGAGCCTTTGGTGAACAAGGTAACGGAGCTACCAATTCTATCTGGTGTTCTACTCCTATTTTCAAACATATTCTTTTGGCACTAAAAGGTTGAAACACTGCTAGGTGCTTCTCGATTATATCAGCCAAGTCATGTGCGACTGTTGGACGAGGTAAGAGGACTGTTCTAACTGCCGACACGTTAGACTCATTATTTATTGATGTCCCTACGCCTTCTGTGATAGTTCTAGCCTTGGGGTCTAATGCCAGCTTGAAATGTGTCAAGAAATCCATGCCAATGATATGGTCCTTGACATCAGCTACTAGAAAATTCCATAGGAAAGAAGATTTCTGGCCTAATTTTACAGACATTTCTTTCATCCCTTTTACTTCAATTGGACTACCATTCGCGGCCCATAGTTGATAATCAAATGTAGGGCAATCTGCTTCCACCACGTCTGACCTAACTATGCTTACCTCCGCACCCGTGTCTATGAGAAATTCTAATCCAGATAATTCATCCTTAATAATGAACTTGTTGCTGGACACTCCAGCAATGTTTTCAAGATCCCCGCTTAGTGAGAATCGGACTCTTTTGCCTTTTATCTGGGTGCTATTTATACTACTCGCCTCTTTTGCTTTGAGTATGCCTTTTAAAGGCATATCTGGGAGCCTTTGCAATGGAACCCCCCTACGGCTCCTACTAGTGGGGGTTTTTCCCTTTTCCCGGTGACGGATTTCTCTCAACCGGTTTTGTGCTTCCTTTCCATTTGGGTCCACCTAATCGCGGGTAATTATAATTTTCATCTTGGCACTTCGCACTGCGTCCATATTCGCCCTGTGCTTTACCCCATCCGCGTGGCCCTTCGATGCGTTGACGCGAGTGACTCCTTCGACGTCTAATATACTGGACATGACTCTGAAGTTGTGCGACATCACTACGCAAGCTAGCAACTTCCCTACATAAGAAACGCAAACTTTCTTGTGTGGTCAGGTGGTTTTCGGTATCTGCCCTGGCTGGCTGCATCGTTACAGAATCTGCCATTACAGCATGTACTTGTGGTTCTTGCTGTTTATACACGCCGTCTAACCCTCTGAGTTTTGTCGGCCAATCTATGTTCATTGTGTCAAACACTTCCATTGTTGTTCTGAGCCTAACTGGTAACTCAGCTGTAAAAATGGAGTTGACTACATCACTAGATATATTCAACCTGGAAGCTTTCGTGCAAAGGCGTTCATAAAATTCGGACAGTAACTGACGTCCCATTTTTTCTAAGCGTAATAATTCGCACATTTGCGCTGTTCTTCCAGGCTGATATATCTGTTGAATTTCTGCCATTAATAACTCAAATGCGTTGTACGGCTTTTCTTTCACAGTTCTGTCTCTGAAATTTTCCAAAGCATTTCAGGAATTCTCAGGCAATGCCATCCATGCTGCAACAAATTTCTCCATAGGGTTCACAATACAATAAGCCTCAAATATCATTTGGGCATCTCCTACCCAACTTGCATGCTTCTCTGACTTATACTGTGGTAGACTAAATATGCTTGGACTGGCGCGGTCGCCAAATTTTGTTGAGGCCCCTAACCTATTGGTATTAGTAAGCCCCTTAGATGCCAGTTCGCTAGAAGTCCTAACATTCACAGTAGAGTCTGTTTTGCCTACATTGTTATCTGTGTCAATAAGATTTAAATCCATTAGGTCCTGCCCCAAATGAAATACATCTTCTAATTTAATATCGGCATTCATGATCAAGAATTATGGTACTCAAATTGACAATTATTTTATCCGTTTGGAAGGTGAAAGTTGGAGAGCTATATCTTCAGCAATAATCTGCTTTGATGTGTACGTGACCCACAATAATAAATAAATTACCTGTTCCAAGACTCCTCCTCAGTGTTTTATTATATCAGAACACAAGGCAAGTGTTGTAAGGTGTATATTGTGCAATGTTGTAATCGTTTATTATGGAGAGAAATGTTAAAAAATGCAGCAAACGAAAATCTACAACCAGCTCGGAAGCACGATACTCAAAAACTGAAAATAGCGCACAATTATAAAAATCAAGTCTTTAAACAAAGAATGTTCTGGAAAATAAAAAGAAAAAATTCTTTTTTTAAATAAAATTGTTACAATCAGCTATGGTGGTTTAAATTTATCATTCAAGGTCATTTTATAAAAGGCGGAGGATTCAATATCCTCTACATTGTTAGGCATTAAGCGATATGAAAGAATATTTGATGAAAAATTGTGTACATAAAAAGTGATATGTAACTGCTGATTATAATTTATTTATTGAAGCTTTAAATAATCGTGTGTTGAAACGATATGCTCTAATAAGCTTAATGGAATATTAAATGAGGAAATAGACCGAGAACGACGAACTGTCATGAATAAATTTAAAATCCTCTGATTTGATTGATTCAAAGACGGTTTTGGTCATCAATAAAGGAATTCCGACCCAATGAAGTGTCTAATTTAAAATTACCTTTGAATGTTTGTGACTGAAAAATTCACTTTATTCCTCTTCTATATTTAAATTTTAAAATAAATTCAAAACATTGTGTACAATTTTCAGCGCATAGTTCAAATTATTAAAAAGAAATTTAAGTAAAGTATTGGATAGGTTTCTTAAAATTTAATACACAGAAATCTCACCTTGCCAGCAAATATTTATTACTTGTTATCAAATGTTCTTTAAGTTAAACAAGTTAATTTTGCTCCTTTTCCATATTTGTCGTTTGGACTATCCGATAGTTAATTCCGATTGTATTTCTCAAATATCCAATCATCATAATTTTTATTGAAAATTAATAGTAGATTTAAAAGCAACGTCGTCATCTTAATGCATAACCGAGACCGGCTGATCTCATAAAAATAACTAAAGATGCACAAGGCAATGCTCGTCATGTATTTACTTGTGTGGTGTACTTTAACTGATAAAAATTTTGAGCCAAAGTACAAGGACGTACTATTTTTATTTTTTTACGTGAAAGAATAATTTTGTTATTCCTAAAGTGGTTCATGATGGAATTAGGAGTTAAATCTGCAAAAAGAGATATGAAAATGCTAATCAAATATAAAAAATTGAAATCATGCCAATTAAATTATAGAATGTTGACAAATAGATAAATAAAATTAAGAGCTAAACTAAATGAATATGAGACAAGAAAATCAGGAACATTACAAGACAAAGGGCGTTCATAGATATATTATACAGAAATTATTCACAGGAAATAATTTAGTAAATAACAATGGTTAAAAGATGAAATTATGATGAATAAAAGAGCAATTATTTCAAAAATTTGAGACAAGTTTAATACCTTTATGAAATCAAATATAAGTTAGTATAAATAAATGATTATCTATAACTTGCTGGAGCTAGTTCTCGAATACAATGCTTAAAATCTTTGCTACCATATATTAGTGCTTTGTTGCAAATAGATTCCGGTGATTTGCTCACCACCGTTTTATTAATCAATCAATCTAGTCAATAAGTTTTACTTTATCGATATTTTAAGTCTGTGTATCGGTACTCGTCAATAATAATACTAGTTAGATATATGTCTAGAGTCCACTGTATGACGAACAAGATCATGTTTAGTGACATTTGTATATATCTAATTGCAATTTAATTTTTCCTTCGTCTTGCTTTTTTTGAAGCATAGTTTGATAAACAATATAAGGAAATTCTCTTTATTCGGAATGTAACACAAAATAGATCAGTTGAATTGTTCAATTTTTTGTGTTATAATCGACTTTACGTTCATGAATAATATATATATATACCAGTACAAGAGTTATATTTTAATGTTACTGCTCTGAACTGATGCTACTCCATTTTTATATATGATTGACCGTACTTGAAGCTCTAATTTTAGTTGATTTTAGACACATATTTTATTCTTACATTAAATGTGAAGTTCAACCTCTAATACTGCATATTTTTAAATTATACATAATTGAATCTCCTTATGATATGCGTATTTTAATTGATAAAATGTAAACGTAAATATAATTTTGAAATATAGCTAGTTCTTAAACATTTTACTGTAGAACACGACACGGCTGCACAATCTGGTACATTTTATCGTGAATTTTAGGAAAAATAGTTTATAATTTGTACTATGGCCATACATAATGCAAATCAAGTACCTGTTTATTTAATTTAGAATTAACAATGTTGAGTTAAGCAGACACCGATTTGAGCAAATTTTTTTCGAATTTTGATACAAAGAATGTTTGAAAATTCCCCTTATTTGGTGTATAAAGCTTGAATTTCTAATAAAACTAGTGTGTAACTCGCAGTAAGAAAATATTTTAAAATGTTTTGTTTTATCAAAATAAAGTATTTTCATATGATATTTTTTTAAACACAAGTGGGATAACATTCAAATAAACATATATACTACAAAAAGAAGTGATGTTCAGAATAAAGCATGTGCACAGTAACAAAATTGGACAAATAATTGGCCAATTTGTTTTAAAATCAGGCACAAAATATTTTGATAATGTAGTTGAGGATTAACTCCGATGAAAATTCCAGACTTGTAGTAAATTTAACCTATAATGCACGATTTGCTTTTGAATTCACGATACATATTCCTAAAAGCCAATGAATTAAAATTATATCTGAGCGAACGTAGCATGGGGTTCTTTTGCTACGTTCAGAAACTAATGCATACATTTACGTAATTGAAGATGCAAAAAGCATATTAAAATGACAATATTCTTTAAAGATATCACAAATTGTGACGTTCAAATTCACCACATGCAGCAATTACAATTTTAGGTTGTTTAACATGGAATACAAATAAGCACAGAACATTGTAATTAGTATTGCGAGCAACCAGATATCAATATCGGAAACTCGATGGAAAAGATTTCCTTCTCTCGAGCTAATTGATAATTAATGCTTATAATTTTCCTGTTAATCAAGGTTTTTGACAAAAACGTTATATTTTATGATTCGAATATCAAAAAGGCATTTACGAAGAACTTTGCGCGTTTTTCTTCGGTTCGGCGCGTCTGAATCCATCAGTTAAATATTGATTTGACCATATTTCTCTATGTTGCCAAACACCAAATACCAGATGTGGTGGAAAAGTTGGAAGGCCGCACAGAATAATGTATACGATGATACATAATTTTGACTTTTTGCTAGTACTTAAAACTTTGTTGCTTGATGCCTGTCAACATTTTAAAACGGAACACATCTGATTCAAATTTAAAATAGAAGCACAACTGAACACCTGAGAAATTGAAGAGATCGTTGAATTTTGATTATTAAAAATAGTAGACGAATGAATTGCATGCTTAAATATTTTAGTAAAGTGGATCTTCATATACAATTTACCATTCAAATCATAAACACTCAGCCTAGCACACATTGTTGTCTTGACAAATTGCCGTTAAATACGGTTTACTGTAATTTAATAAATATATTATACCAAAAGGAGGCAAAATTATAGAGTACTTTAAATATGATAACGCTTTGCCAATTTAACAATAGGGTAATAATATGTACTATTTACCCTAAAATTAAATACAATATTTTCGAAATAAAATCATTTCCAAGTACTTTTTTTGCTTGGAAATAAATTTATTATAAAAAATCAATATCCATTAGAAAGAATGGTCAATATCAAAAATATATTACAGAAGAGTTATTTTAGCAGTGATCACTGAACCACTGACGTATAATTATACAAGAAAACATCTGTTAAACGTAATTGCATAGATTAAACTTCCTGAAACATAACATTCTGGCAGACCACAGCAGCTGGTTACTTGAAATAGAATTCATTTGCATATAAAGGAGGAGAATATTGTTTACAAATTCCACGCCCCAAACCTTACGGATTTCTAGGTATTCTTCACAGAAAAAAATTAAAGAATTAGGCACATCGGAAGCTGATGTGCAGAAAGTCCTCAAATTTCAGCTTAATAAACAAAAATGATGCCTAAATATAATAAATACAAAGCGGCGTATTGTACCTTAATGCTTATGCGAATAAAAATTTCCTGGTTCTTAATTGTTTATATACTACATGAATATTTTCAGACATTATCTACACTTTCATTCCAAAATTCCACACAACCCGCCAAATATTAAGGTCAAGTTAAAATTCGGATAAAATCTAATTGGAATTTAAACTAAATTGTATATTCCTTCATTTATATACATGCATGATTTTACGATTGATTAATATCGTTACATTTGTGTTTAAGAGGCATAGAAAAATTAAATATTTGTATCACACAGCTGAGAAGTCATTGGTTTTTATTTATTATTGTAAATATTTTGGATGTTACGTATCCTTTAAAAGGAATTTTAAATTGCATGTTCTGATTGTATCAGTATGATTTAAGTATAGTTTGTCCATCTTTATACATAATTATTGCTACAGGAATCATTTTGGGATGCCTATTATCTACTAAAATCTTTTATAAGCTAAAATTACTTGGCAATGGAATGCTTCAGAATAGATCTTCATTATTTTAAATGATAAAACGCACAACAAAATTTCGTTTAAGTATTTTGAATAACAATGTGGTAAAGAATGTTCTACAAAATTAATTCCTACCTTCGGTGTATTTTACTTATTAGTTTTTTCTCATTTTCTCATTAAAAGTATGTTAAAATGGTAACAGTTTGTCCGCGGGCTTCTGTACTTTCAAGATAACTTTTATGATAATCGGCGTTGTTAAACCATTTAAGAATGCAATTTGGTTCTGACCAACGTTTATAATTACGGAAGAAACACAAAAATTCTTTATTTTACTTATTAAGTTTTATTGATAGATTATGTGTCATAATGAGTAAAGCTGGTTTGTTATTATCAATGAATTTGCAATAATGGAAAAAACATTATTTTATTCTTTACGTTGTTTGTTTTTTTTATTTAAAATGAAAAAAAGTATCAAAAACGCAAATTGTATTGTTCAAAATTGATTTACAGAAACCCGGCAATTCTTCCGTTTCAACACATTTGTGTATTCTTAGGATAAGAATTTTTATATCTGGGCATTTTTCAATTTTCCGTTTCTATTTGGGTCAAATTATTCTGTTACCAATTTCATTAAATCTCACATCGTAACTTTTTTGTTAAATTTCTTCACACGCAGTTTTAATCGCATATTAAAGTAAATCCTTGATAGATTCGCATCTGTCTTTGAATTTTTGGCACATATTATATATCTGTTCTACATTTAGAAAATTCTTCCATTGATTAATTTAGTCAGTGATATTCATAAAAATTGTAGAAGAATATATTCCCTCCGACAAAATTAAAGTGACATTTATTGATAAATTTAAACCACATTGGCTAATTAAAAGAAATTTTATTTAAAAAGAAATTTTTCTTTTGTTTTCTTGAAAATTCTTTGTTTAAATATTTTTCAATTTTGCGTAATTTGAGTTTTGGTTATCTGTATGTGACTGGCCTGACTTTCCTTAGGAAACTGCATTTATTCCTCTTCTCAAATTCAGGTTTATAATTACTCGATTTTCACAATATACTCCTGCTATAATTTTATCTTTTGAATTGTACATATTGCGGAAGATCTGGCACAGGTAATTTAATACTTATTTTTTACGTCCTATTTCTTTCTAGGTTATTTGATCTGGTGGTTTGCTACGTAATAAGTTCACATCCCGTTTGCCTGACACTACGTTATCAATGCTTTAAATCAAGTTTGCGGGCTTGAAGTAAACACCAACCCCATTGTATTTAACCAGTCTACGAACAACATAAGCCCGCAAACTTGATTTAAAGCATTGTTACCACCACCCGCGCAATAAATTATTGTTTAATTGTATTGTCTACGTTATCAAATAAATTATTAAGTACGATAAGAAAGGAAGCTCATCTTAAATTTGAGGATACAAGCAGATTAGCTCATGATTTAGCAGGTATGAATTTATTAGATGTGAACGAGAGAACTAGCTCGTCAGATTCAATAGTACAATTAAGGACTGAACAAAATTGGCATCTTGGTGGTTCTCAGTCATTAATGGGTTAGGAGTCTCTTCAAAATATTATATGATATTTTTTCTGTATTCGTTAATAATATTTCGTAATTTTGTCGTAATTCGTTGTCTTCAAATAAATTTCCTATTCAGATATTTAAATTGCTTTTGCCTCATTCTCTTAGGTTGGATGCATTTTAGTTTTAAGCTTATAAAAATATTCGACTAAATGTGAAACTATGGATGCAGCATCATCATTTACCTAAATTCTGTGCGGCAATAAATCCTACACAATTCAGTTGGTTCTTACTATTTCTAAATATATATATTTTAGGTCAGACCAATAATTATTCGTTTCCAATGCCAAATTTGTCGATTATAGAAGTTTTTATTGAAGTAACCTTTTAGTACACGATCTGTCTATTAATTTAAAATAATAGTTTATTTCACATATCCCCGTTTACAGGTATTATTCCGAAACAAATGGATAGGAGATTATGTAAATTAGAAATTAAACGAGATGCTATAATGAAATGTAGTCTTAAATGAGGTTAGATTTGATTGGCAAGGGAATTAATTAATCACAGCTGCTAATCCGTCAAAGTTCAGAAGGAACCATATTGGGTGAACTAAAGACAACCCATGACTAGGATACAAATTCCTAAAAGATTACAGCGAGTTTAAGGTGAAATAAAAGCCAATATTAACGATGGATAAAATAGAGCATGAATTTCTCGGTGCATTGGATGAAATATTTGGTAATATGAAATGTAATCAAAAGAATAAGAGAAATATTGTAGATCTAACTGATCTTTCGGATAAGCAGGAACCAGGAATTATTATCGACAGTGATGCATTTATAAAATTAAGGTTAAAAGTAAAATCAAAAATATTTATAGTATTACCTTGGTATATCGCTTGATAAATTACTTCAATTACCTCTTACTTTTAAAAATGCGCTCTGCAATTTTATAAACAGAATTTTGAAGTATGGAAAAATACCTAGCTATATTTTAACAATAGTAGCTAAAGCATTGTCAAAAGTAAAAAACTTAATGTACGCAAATTAGTATAGAACAATCTCTAATATCCCTTCATTATTGAACGGCTAATACTAGATTATTTATAATTTGTGTTCCCGGTTGATTGTGGTAAAATTCAAATTCACTTTACCAAAGATAAATAAAAAGTTACCAATATGCTTTCTATATTGAAACATGTAATTAAACTAGATGAAAAAATGTTAGATAAATTGGTTATCTTTATAGATATCTCAAAAGCTTCTGACTCTATATCATATTATGCTATTTTGAAGGCGATTAATTAATTGAATATTGATCCAAATATTTATGGAATACACATGAACTTTTTATATATTTGAGAAGGAGTATTCAATTAAATGATATAAAATCAGAACTGCCTATAGTAACAAATAGAATTCCACAAGAATAAAGCTTGGGGCCGATTTTATCTAAAATCATATTTGCACTTTTAAAAACTAAGGTTCTTAATGGTACACTTTACAAATTTGTTGATGTTTTAAAAATCATCTTTCCATTAGAACAAAAAATATCGAGTTTTTTAAGAGTAAAGTAAAACTAGATTTGTTTTACTTAAGTAGATATTTGATAACATAAGGGATGAGAATCAAAAGTAAAAATAAGATAGAATGAAAGAAAATGTTGCACAACAGAATTTACTTATGTTTACTTTCGTGATTCTGTGATTAATGGTGTAATTGAGATCAAACTTTAGCAAGAATTCATTGATTTAGACATCACTATTTAATGTACAGCTTATTCTGCGAGACATATTGAAAGTATAATTATCAATGCTAATAATGGCACTAATAAATATAAATATCTTTTCGAACGCTAAGACCGATACTGCAATATGCTGCAGCTACTTGGAATCCATCGAAAAAGGGTTTGACGAATAAGCCAGAAGCTGTATAAAGAAAAGATTTGAAGCATATTTTCCCTATCTCCTGCACTGTACACGACAAGTAAATTACAGTTTATAACACTGCAGACTTCACGGTTTCGGCGCATGTGCTATTGCATAAATGCTTTCCACTAGAACCTTTGGACTGATGCCTGTAAGTAAGATTCATGATAGTGGAATTCGATCTGGACATTTGGCGGTCTCTCCTGTTTTGATGGAAAATGTTACGGCGAAGTTATTTTACGTTTCGGAAATTTAAAAAAATTTACAATCAATTGCCGAAGAGGGTTACAGATGTGCCTCCATCAAAGATGTCTTTTTAATTTTTATTTACTTAACTAGAAAAAGATAACAATCCTACTGATCTTTTTAATTTTGATTATGACAATAATTTCTTTTGTTTGAATCGAAGACAAGGATAATTGTGATAAGCAACATACATTCCTGATTTTAAAAAATTCCATATTCTTCATTATTACATTGAAAATTTAGACATTATATTGTAGGGGACTTTCGCGGTGTTGCTTTCTTGTTCATGAATTTTTGACCAGTCCTACATAACAATGGTGCCTATTATTACTACCCATGCGCCTAATCAGTCCCTGATCTTTTTCGGATGGTTGATATGAGAAGGCAAATACATCGGGTCACACGTATATTCTACACAATATTGCAATTAGAAATATAATTCACAGATAGTTCAATTTGACCATGTGTTGGTCGGCAATAAAAAAACAGATTTTAACATAAAATTATATCTTAAACACTATTCACAGTTAAACTAAATTGTCTGTCTTCTAGACGGCAAGAATTAAAATGATTTCTGTTTGTAAAGTAACATGATTCGCACACAAGCAGTTATTCTTACACAAATGTCTGGATCGTAATTGGAATAATCAAATGATTGAAAATAAATGGTAAAATGAACCTAGTAAAATTATTCATGTTTATACAGAAAATTATTTTGTGTAATCCGTTTAAAACTTTTATGACAAAAACTCAAAGAATACATGATGATGTTAATGGAGTTAACATTGAAAGTTATCACTTAAATTGAACATTGGAAAACGTTTAAAGATTTAAATGACAAACAACTCACAAATGTTTAATTCCTGGCTTTCTCTAGTAAACAATCAATCATTAACATAGTAACGAATAATCCAATTAAGCAAGATAAATTCACAGACACTATAGTCCACCGCCTGATCCTCTCAGATCGGGCGCGGTTCTGTCTATTTTATAAAAACCCTATTAATTACAAATAAAATTGCAGTTCAAGAAATATCGATTAAAATTGCTTGAGACTAAAAGAGATTGTTCCTAAAATCACAGCTAACGGAAATATTGTTTAAGGACAGAGTTAGAATATTTGACCTTAAACAGCACAGCGTTTGTAAAAATCGACCTTCGTTGGGTTGTAACACGGAGCCGCGTGTTACATACACCCCCCCGACAGTGAAAATTAGTACACAACGAAGCGGGCTAACCTTACAGGAAGTATTATTGCTCTGCCATACCGTGTAACGACTGATTTTGGCTCTGTCAACACTGATACTGGTTACTCTATCTCTAGCGTTCTTGGACGGATGGTTAGTCGAAGTGTTCGAAAAAATCATGTCCAATGATGTTTCGTGTCGTTTTGGCGATGATGAACGGATAATTGAAACATCTTTTTGAGTTGGAGAACGAGATAGTGTGTACTCGTACCCCAAACGTCGCTATGTTGGAACCATTGGCGCATGTCAGACTGCTGGTGTCGACTGGGTGGGTTGGTTCGAGATAATTGTGGCGTAGTGAGCTTACATCTGATCCAGTGTCTATGACAATTCATTCGCCAGAGATTGCGTCACGGATGAGAAAGTATGTTGATAGTGGCAACCGACGATGAGATTGGTTGCTGGCATTTGGGCGTTTGAAGCATGACTTAATTGGAGCCGTCGCTGTAAAGACAATAGTTTGATTGCGCTCTACCGCGAAGGCAACGTGCTTCGAGCCATCAGATGTGGAGCGGCCAACAATTTGGGGTGCTCAGCCTCTGCTGCCGCCGAGGAGGCTGACCCCACCCGTCTTCCGAATCTTCCATGGGCGGAATCACCTGAGTTGTTGAGGGTGACCACGCCCATTTGAACGTCGTGTCTGTGCGCGGGTCTGTGCAGACGTTTCCGAGGCAATAACGTGTGTAGTGGCCTTCATTGAAAGTGCTTGAATTTCTCAAAATCTAGCTGTTTATTAATTCCTTACTGGCTGTGAGTTCGACGAACCGGGGCACCATAATGTAGGGGACTTTCGCGGGGTTGCTTTCATGTTCGTGAATTTTTGACCCGTCGTACATATCAATGGTGCTTATTATTACTACCCGTGCGCCTAATCAGTCTCTGATCTTTTTCGGATGGTTGATGTGAGAAGGCAAAAACATCGGGTCACACGTATGTTCTACACAATATTGCAATTAGAAATATAATTCACAGATAGTCCAATTTGACCATGTATTGGTCGGCAATAAAAAAACAGATTTTAACACAAAATTATATCTTAAACACTATTCACAGTTAAACTAAATTGTCCGTCTTCTAGACGCCAAGAATTAAAATGATTTATGTTTGTAAAGTAACATGTTTTGCACACAAGCAGTTATTCTTACACAAATGTCTGGATCGTAATGAGAATAGTCAAATGATTGAAAATACATGATAATATGAACATAGTAAAATTATTTATGTTTATAAAGGAACATGTTTTGTGTAAACCGTTTAACGACTTTTATGACAAAAACTCAAAGAATACATGATGATGTTAATGGAGTTAACATTGAAAGTTATCACTAAAATTGAACATTGGAAAACGTTTAAAGATTTAAATGACAAACAACTCACAAATGTTTAATTCCTGGCTTTCTCTAGTAAACAATCAATCATTTACATAGTAACGAATAATCCAATTAAGCGAGATAAATTCACAGACACAATAGTCCACCACGTGATCCTCTAGGATCGCGCGCGGTTCTGTCTATTTTATAAAAACCCTATTAATTAAAAATAAAATTGCAGTTCAAGAAATATTGATTAAAACTGCTTGAGACTAAAAGAGATTGTTCCTAACATCACTGCTAAGAGACGTATTGTTTAAGGACAGAGTTAGAATATTTGACCTTAAAGAGCACAGCGTTTGTAAAAATCGACCTTCGTTGGGTTGTAACACGGAGCCGCGTGTTACAATATAATAAAACTAGTCAACACTACAAGTAAATGTTAAACATTTATACTCTGCGGTTCAAAACTTTGTTTAATGCATATTAGAATAGGCTAAAACATATAACAAGGAGTTCAAACCAGAAACAGAACTTAATTGTTGAAAATGTTGATAACCAGTTTCAGAAACTTTATTAAGTTTGGTTCATTCGTTTGAGCTTGAAACGTTTAGGAATATTGATAATGGCTTATTGGTGAATATTGCTGAGAGGCTACGATGAATTGTGCAAAATCTTTAAGAAAATTACAAGTAAACTAAACATCTATAAAGAACTTTGGCCTGTTTATTTACAACACGTGGTTGTCACTATCGGACCATAAGAATGATGAATTTTCGCTTAAAAATGTGCATTGCTATATATATATATATAATAGAAAAAAGAAAAGAATTCTAAAGCAAATCATTTATTATTTAAAATAATTTACACCAAAATCTAGAGAGAATATTCAGGATTATTTGGTTGTACAATTGAACAATAAATGATTGCGCGGGTGGTGATAACAATTATTTAAATCAAGTTTGCGAGCTAGAAGTAAACACCAATCCGATTGTATTTGCCCAGTCGTCGACCAACATAATAATACTGCCGCCAGACGCAGCGCACTGACGCGTTTCGTACTTCCATGATCATCATCAGAGTACGTCAGCAAACTGACTACCGATGATCAAATCGCATTTAATATATATTGAAATCAATGTTAGATATAGGGCTCTCACCTCTATCAGTCACGCATACATTGAACTTGACTGGAAATGCCGGCTGCACAGTTTCTACGCAGTCACGAACATTAACTGTGTGTAGCTTTTGCCACATATACATATATGGGCAATACAATTTAACAATAATTGATTGCGCGGGTGGTGGTAACAAATCTTTAAATCAAGTTTTCGAGCTTGTAGTAAACTCTAATCAGATTCTATTTACCCAGTCGTCGAACAACATAACAAAACTACCGCCAGACGCAACGCTCTGACGCGTTTCGACCTTCTATGGTCATCTTTGGAGTACGACGGTAAACTGACTATCGAGGATCAAACCGCATTGGATATATATGGAAATCAATTTATGTTAAATTTTATTGCCTATATATGTATATGTGGTGAAAGCTCTAAACAGTTAATGTTCGTGACTGTTTAGTAATTGTGCAGCCGACATTTTCAGTCAAGTTTAATGTATTTGAGACTGCTAGAGGTGAGAGCCGCATATCTAACATTGATTTACATGTTGCTAGTTGGCAGTATTTTCATTTATTTAATGGTAACCGTAGATTTGCTGTAAACAAACACATTTTTACTATGCCTATCCAGCTATTATGTAATTTAGAATACATTTTTTATTAACCCTATTATGTGTTATTGTCTTTATTTATTAGTGTTCGTATTCCAGTCAAACTAGATGTATTTAAAATAAATTTAGCTCATTTAAATTTAAATTATATCTATTAATAACTTCAGCATCAAAAACAAAAAAATGTTTACCAACATATTTCCTTGTATGGAATCAAAAACCTCTTGCTACACACAACATGAACTGTCAGCAGTATAAATTTACATATCGATGATCTTTGTGTAGGTGACCAGTATAGGTGAAAAATAACATCTAAATATCGTTTATTATTCCCATTAAATGGAATCCAGCGGCAGAAATTTTCACAATCAACTAATTTACATCATTCATAAAAAATGTATGAGTTGTTTTCATCATATTAAATTTCATTCGTATTAATCAGAAAAACTGCCAAACTTATACTTCTTGTGAAATTTGCTGCTTTGTATTATGTGCCTGCGTGATTGGGTTACACGCATCAGTTTCGTCCATGAAACGATGGTCATTTAACTCATTTTGTAATTTAGTCTTATCGCCAATTCAAGTAAACTGGAGAATGGAACGTTTCAAAGTAACACAATCATCAATGCCATTTACCTCTACGACGACATTTTGATCTGCCATCCTCTTGACCTTATATGGTCCTTTGTAAAATGGTGTCAGACAATTTTTAGAATGCAAAGCTGATCTTAGATCAGAGGAAACATAGCATTTGGTTTTTATATTTATAGTCTTGGTCGGAGCTATACGACACATCTTATCTCTAAGTGCACCTACAAACCAATCCACATAGCTTGAAACAAAATCAAGACTACTTGGAGTTTCTATTAGAAGATCTCCAGACAATCTTAATGGTTCCCATATACCAACTCTGCTTTTGAACTTCATAATTGTGACCTAAATCTGTTGTACATGGCAAGTAATACTATAGAAAGATCGTGTATCCAGCTCGTTGCACTAGTACACATTAACGCAGCTTTCAGTTTACGATGCAACATTTCTACGATCTCATTCGCACTTAGATTTTATGTGCTAGAATGGAATATATTTATTCCCATGATATTGCAAGATCTTACGAAAAGCTCTTATATAAATAGACCACAGCGATCACTAGTGACACTTTCCAGAATACTATAACGCGATGTCCAAATATGTAGGAACGCAAACAATATATATTGCGCTGTCATGTCCTTCAAAATCGCTACATCGTAGTGGCTACTAAAACGTTCTACTATTGTTAGCAAATATTTTTGATTGTTGAGTTCAGGCATCCCGACAATGACCATGTGTACATATCTGAAACGTACCGTTGGTATCCCAATATTCTCTATCTCCGTTCTGGTATTTCTCCATACCTTAAAAGTTCGACACTTGGCACAGGCTCTTAGCCATAACCGTATGTCTTTCGATATTTGCGGCCATACTTATCTTCCGCTAACTATTCAATTGGTTACATTTATGGATGGATGTCCCATAGCATGTAATTGGTGGATTATTTTGGCACATATTGTCGTGGTTGATATCTGGACTTTTTGCATAACAACTACTTGCCATTCACATCTAGCGAACATATCCTGGTCTCTTGGACGAACTTAACGTAAAGAGATCTAATCCTTACAATTTCTCAATTTTGATAGACCAAATTGTTTGGAGAATCGTCTAGATTATTCAATTGGCCTTGACGTATCAGCTCGACATGTGCTTTATTCGGTCTTCTAAGTGCATCTGCTACCACATTCTCTTTACCAGCAGTATGAGAGACAATGAAATCGAACTCTGCTAAACGAGTAATTTGGGAATTCACCTTGCGAGTGTATTTAGGCTTCGTTGTTTTAACAAGTATGCTAACCAACGTCTTGCGATATGTTAATAATTTGAACTGATGACCGTCTAAATAATGCTGAAAATGTAGCACGCAGCATACACATCAAGAAGCTCCACCAAAAGTATCATACCGTTTTTCTCGATCAAAAAGCTATCGAATATAAAACCCAATCGGTCTTAATATATCTGTGTCTCTTTGATGAAGCACTTCAACAATTGCAATATATGAGGCATCTGTAATTAGCACGATTGGCTTCTCCCAATCTACATGTGCTAGTGTGGTTATGACACTTAGCATTTCCTTGGCCCTCTGGAATTTTTCTTGGTTTTTCTGACTCAGGTTGATAGACCAAGACTTCTTGATCATGATTTTTTCACATGTGAAATGGTGTGTTAGAGATTCTTCAATTCCGGCTAGACCTCGAATGAATCTTCTGTAAGAGCTGAGTATGCCCAAGAACCTTCAAAACTGGCACACGGTCCGGGGCTCAGTAACGTCTTGATAGCTTGAATTTTATCTACCAAAGTTTAATTTCCATCTCTGGAATGTATATGTCTAAGATACTTAACTGCAGAGCATCCAATGCTTCTCTTATTATGTTGGACCACTAATTCATATTGTTCAAGCCTGGTCCAAACCGTTTCCAAATGCTTTCGATATTCATCACATGGTCGACTAAAAATAATTGTATCGTCTATATACACACTCGCAAATGGAAAATTCTGAAGGACTTCTTCAGCCAAACGCTAGAATGTCTGACTGGCCTTCTTTTAATCAAAAGGCATTCGAAGAAATGCATGCGATCCCCTCCTGGATATCTGACTGTGGTGAGTGGTATAGAACTTTTCTCAATCGGGATCATTTGCGACTGTAGGACGGGGTAAAAGGACTGTTTTATCTGCCGAATTGTTAGGCTCAGTTGGTGTTAATACCCCTATGCCTTCTGCGATAATCCTTTTTGGGATCTAGAATCCGTTTGAAGTGCATCAAGAAACCCGTCCCAATGATATGGTCCTTCACATCGGCTACCAGAAAGTTTCACGTAAACAAAGATTTATGGCCTAAGGTTACCGACAGTTCTTTCATCCCCCTAACTCCTATTGAACTACCATTGGCGGCCCAAAGTTGATAATCAAAGGTGTAGCAATCTACTTGCACCACATGTAACCTAACTTTGCTTACCACAACAACTGTGTCGATGAGAAACTCCAGTCCAGTTAATTCATCTCTAATAATGAATTTATTGCTGGAGAATCCTGCAATGTTTTCAAGAATTCAGTTTATGAAGAATCTGCACCTCTTGCCATCTGCTTCGGTACTCTCTGATATTGTCACATCTTTTGCTTTCGCCTTAAGTATGACTTTAAAATGCATATCTAGGAACTTTTCCAATGAACCCCCTGCTCTTCGTCTCCTACTTACAAGGGTTTATACTGTTCCCGGTCAGGATTTTTTCTCTACCGCGTTAGTCCTTCCTTTCAATTTGAGTCCACCTAAATGCGGGTTTATGCGAATTTCTCCTTGGTTCCTGACAATTCGTCCATATTCACAAAGTGCCTTGCACCATCCGCGCGGCCCATCGAAGCGTTGTCGCGTGTGACTCCCTCGACGTTTATTATTTCTATCCTGACGCAGATGTTACGAAATAGCTCTCGCCCTATCATCTTTTTTTCGATGTATACCTGCAACATTTACACAAAAGTAACGCAAAATTTCTTGTAGCGTCAGGATGGTTTCGGTATCTGCCCTGCCTGGTTGTACCAAAACGGACACTGGTGTTACAGCATGTACCTCGTAGAATCTCCAGCCTAATTAGATAATGTGAGCCCCATAGATGCCTAGCCGGCATCAGTCTTAATACACTTTTTTGATTTTGATTAGCTAGTATTCACACCTATTAAGTTCATGCCTAGTAGATCTCGAGCTAACATTTTTACTGCACTTGAACTTACGATTAGCTTCCATGTTGATCAAACTTGTGTATATTTTTGATAATCTTTTATTAGGCAACGCACTGTATACTTCTTACGTAGCAATACACCCTGAATCAAATAATCGGGAAAGAAATAAGACGCGTAAATCTGAATTATTACATTACCTCTCCAGAAGGTCCCCAATATGTTCGCTTCACTATTCATATATATAAATTTTATAGGAACATTATAATTTTAAATTTACCTCATGTTATGTTAAGAAAAGCGTTCCTTTACGTTAATCGATTAATTCTTTTAAGAGAAGGTTTTTTTGCAAACATTTATTCAAGCGCAAATTTTAATTGCAGCAGAGTTCTGTCGTTTTTATGTTGTTTCTATAAATTCATTGAGTTATCAAAATTTGATAATCTGCTATAATGTGCGCTGGCAAAAACACAAATAACTTTTGAACGATAGAATAAACAAGCATTTATTTTGCCATATTTATCATGAGATTCATCAAACGCAAAATCCTCAGTTAATCAGAGTTGCAGATCAACTTAATATATAAATGTGAAATACATTGTTATTGCAGGGTTAACATTTATTTTAAAACTGAAACGTTATCTATAACGAGTGTACCTACGGTTTTGCGCATGATCGTTATTAACCAAAGATTCAGACACAATCTAAGTTGTTTTTTTTGAGAGAATAGCGTAAGAAACACAAAATATTTCTGATATTTTTTAATATATTTTTTTCTTTTCATTCTTCTACACTCCAAGACATTTAAGGAAGTATTAATAATTAATGCATTTGCTCCAATTATTTATTCGAAATGTTAAAAATTTAAAAATAATTACTTTGTATACAATGTACGATATATATATATAGATATATATGATATATATATATATATATATATATATATATATATATATATATATATATATTTATAATTAGGAAGAAAGAACACATGAAATAACAATAATAAACAACAAGCACCTGACCTTAATATCCAAAAGTTTCATCAACATGATATTCTTATCGACTGGCCAAGAATATCAAAATTCAACAACAATCTACTAGTATCCAGTCAAGAACAAACAGGCCCTCGACTAGAATCAACAAACATACAATCGGATTGGCAACAAACTGAAGTGGAAATAACAGAGGCACATACGGTGACAGAAGTTTCCAAACAATATGAGCGTTTAACATTGCAATCCACACTGGCGCTGTTACCATGTGGAAATTATAAATTTGCGCAACAAGGTGAAACGATCAACTACACTGGGAAAAATAGCACTCGTACATGTAACGGTGAACAATGCGCACAAATCGGTTAATTCTCAAGCCATCAAAACGAATCATGACCAGATATCAGTATCATCACTTTGCAGCACGCAAGCACGCATACACACAAACACAAACGCATGCACACTTACCAACTAGCCAAAACAACAAACTGAAGTAAAAACGAGTCAGATTTCTTACCACTAGCATAATCAATTGAAAACACAAAATGTATAAATATGTATTATTATATAAGAGATGATTAGTATTCACGAAATAAATGGCCTTTATCCACTTTGTTATTTGTGTTTTCCTCTAATTATAAGAATATATATATATATATATATATATATATATATATATATATATATATATATATATATATATATATATATATATATATATATATATATATATATATATATATTAAACGTATAATATTAATTAGATTCGTAATATCTCGAATTATGCCGTGATATGATAATGATTTAAACTATGGAAAACATATATATATATATATATATATATATGTTTTCCATAGTTCCAAATCATTATCATATCACGGCATAATTAGTGTACGAATCTGAATCTAAAATTCATGTTTCAATATTGCCGTTTAATATCCGCAGCTGGTGACTCATAAATAAACAAAAATCATTCATTAAACCTACCGAGATTTTCGGATTGTTATCTTTTGTAAATATTGCAACTGGTGCATTTATGCACTAGTCGTTAATTGATTGTCTACTGAGAAGTAGAAATGGGAATCCTCTAAACTAAACAAAATTCCAGCGAGATAGAATGTGCGCATTCCAAAAGGCTGATTCATTTTGTTTTGTACGCTACTGTTCTTGGAACATCAAGCCCGTAGCCATAGAAATTCCGGCTTGACGACCGGCGGGCTCAAGCTAGTCGACCCGGGATTGGTAACATGAACCTTGCCGGGCCATAAAGGGACAGCCATCATCCCGTTTCATGTGAAGCCTCGAGTTTGGTCTAACTGCACTGTAACTTTTTGTTAAATGTGTAGTGACGGAATGAGAGCAAGCGTTCCAGACGTGAGGGGCAAGTTTCGGCTGCTGAAGGAAACTCTGGCCACTGGCATCTGGGCAGATAGTGCTCATCAGCTTTGGTTGGCAGACTATCTAGGAGAAGGAAAACTCAGAATAAAAACCATCACTAGGAATGGGCGACCTAGTGTTCTTTTACAGTCCACATATAACCATGACAAGTACAACTTACAATAATTACATACTGCATCGGCCGTCGCGCAGTATAAAAAGGGTCGCCTTAATCTGCTGAGCCGTGCAGAGTGGATAAGCGAAAACAGGCTACTGCAGGCAACTCTATCTCCGATTCTGCCTCCTTTCCTTCCCCTTTCTCTTCTCAATCTAACAATAACACTCTTTTAGATACTATAAATATGGTTGGTTTAGATCATAACACTGAGCCCAATAACAGGTTGCCAAATATCGAAAATGGTTCTAGTAGACGATCATTCATTAAACCTAAGTTGGGTTTTAACGTAGGCGCATTTAATGTGCGAACATTAAAACAACTTGGACAGCAAGAATCTCGTGCTCGTACGTTGTATAAATTAGAAATCGACATATGTTGCGTATCTGAAACCAGAATACAGTATCCTACGTGTATTAAAGAACTAGTTGCACCATCCCTATCTACGCATTATTGGCTTCGAATATGTGGTTCCACAGAGTCCTCTCAAGCCGGTAAATGGGGCGTTGATATTGCCCTTAGCGCGCGAGCTGAAGCTTGCTTAATCGAATGGATCCCTTTAAATAGTCTATTGTGTGCGGCACGTTTAAATACATCTACTAAAATCAGAGCAAAAAACCGTTATCATCGTTGCCTCTTCGTTGTATCTGCATATGCTCCAACCGATTGCAGCACAGAAGAAAGCAAGGACGCTTTTAACTCCGAATTAAGCTCCTTACTTAGTTAAGCACGGAGTTTGGATATAGTCCTGGTTATGGGTGACATGAATGCTCAAGTTAGTCGCTTAAGTAACACACAATTTCATTTAGGTGGAAGATACACTCTAAGTTCGACTCGCAACGATAATGGTGAACGGCTTTTGGATAGCTGCGCTGAACATAGACTATATTTAAGTAGTACAAATTTCAGACGTAGTGTTAAACGTTGTGCTACATGGCGTCCTCCAGCACCCGGACAACAGTGGACTCAAATAGATCATGTAGCAATTAGTTATAGATGGCGTGGTTGCATCCAGGATTGTCGCTCTTTTGGGAACACTTATGTCGACTCGGACCATGCACTTAACCGTTGCATATTTGCTCTAAAATTTTCCGGGAAAATAATTAAGAATAAACCTCAAATTGATGTAGGCAAACTCGAACAACCGTCCATCCGACAAAACTATGAAAATATTCTTAAGGCTAATCTAACTGGTCTGAATAGCGAAAATCCGAATATACTTTGGTCCAAGATAAGTTCCACTATGCACAATGCAAGTACTACTGTATGTGGCATAGCAGGCCCCCGTAGAAATAATCACTGGCTCGACTCATAATAATACCCGTCGCAATATAAGACGCCAACTTAAGCGCAGTCTAAAAGGCGATCTCGAAAACTTTTGGAGCAGAAAGGCTGAAGAAATGGAAGTAGCTTTCGCGTCAGGTAATGGTCGCTTTTTGTTCCAACTTATCCGCGCAACAGGTCCGATAAAATTAAAAGTTAGCGAAACTATAAATGATAGTAACAACGAACTAATAACCGATAAAATAAGTCGTCTTGACAGTTGGGCTGAACACATTAGAGATCAATTTTATTGACCACCGGCGTCAGTTCCGCTTCCCGAAAGCATGTCTGCATCAACAGTGTTGAATGTTAGTCCCGAAGAACCATCCGAATTAGAAGTACGCAAAGGCAATCGTAATTCTTGCGATAACCATCGTGGTATAAGTTTGTCTCCGGTCGTATCAAGGTTATTTGCTTCGATTATCATACATCGTCTTAGCGCTTCCCGTGAATCACAAACAAGAGAAGAACAGGCCGGATTCGGCGCAGGACGAGGTTGTATAGATAATATTTTTACGTTAAGGCAAGTTCTTGAACAGAGACATTTATATCAACGTCCCACAATAGTCGTCTTTCTAGACTTCAAGGGTGCATTTGATTCGGTGGATCGCAATGTTTTATTCCATATCTTGTCGAAAAGCGGTGTGCCCACTAAATTTGTTAATATTATACGAGCTCTCTACACAAATACTTCTGGTCGTGTTAAGGTTTACAACGAATTAACGCATAACTTTAAACCAGCAGTGATGTTCGTCAAGGTTGTCCACTTTCCCCCTTTTTGTTTAATTTTGTAATCGATGCTATTTTTAACAACACTCCCTCACACATTCAGGACGCTGGAGTTGCAGTTCTCGCGGGAGATAAACTAGTCGATCTTGACTATGCGGACGATATCGTACTATTATTCGACAATCAGCATGCTGCCCAGACCACATTAAATAGATTAGCAAACGTTGTTCCGTCTTTCGGTATGAAATTCGCACCCTCTAAATGTAAGATACTGTTACAGGATCACCCACCACTCACTCCAACGTTGCGACTGCAGAAAGAAGATCTTGACATAGTCGAAAGGTTTACATATCTTGGGAGATCTATCAATAACGTAGGCAATATGTCCGACGAGGTGAGAATACGGACCGCGAAAGCTAGAGTAGCTTTCTCGAACCTTCGTCATTTATGGAGAAACGCGAATATTTCACTTTGCCTTAAAGGTCGTGTTTACAATGCATCTGTACGTGCAGTCTTACTATACGCTAGTGAAACTTGGCCTCTTAGAGTTGATGATCTGAGACGCTTACAGGCATTCGATCATCGTTGTTTAAGAAGTATAGCACATGCTGGTTACCAACAACGAATAACTAACGTTGACATCCGTAGACGTATTTTTGGATCTGACAATAAGTGCTCGTTAGAAAAACAAATAAGGCTCCATCAACTTCGTTGGCTCGGTCACGTTTTGCGTATGCCCTCATTCCGATTGCCCAATAGAGATCTTTTCTCTCATCCAGAACCAAATTGGCGTAAGAAACAAGGTGGGCAGATTTTGACATGGCCGAAACAATCAAAGTCACTTACATCCAAATTGGGTTGTATAGGATCCACTCGTCTGCCGGGATGAGGTCCTCGTGCACATCACAGTTCTTGGTTAGAAACCCTTAGCGATATGGCAGCGAATCGAGCTCACTGGCGATCTTGTTGCAGATGTATAGTAGAATCATCTTCGTAACTTTCTTTTCTTAGTAGGGCAAAGTTAGCTGCGAGGTTCGGTTTGTTTATGACGTGATACGGTGAAATCCGCAAGGAAGCTGTGTTGCTGATGTCGCTTTGCCCGAATGCTAACTTGGCCATAATGGTGTTGTAGAGAGGTTTAGTTTGCCTCATTTATGTGAGTTATCCTGATAAATTTACTCATAGTAGTAAGGTTTTCCTTCTCTCTCTACCCCTCTCCCTCTCTCGTTAATCTCAATAATACTTTGTCTAAATTCACTTATATACTTTTTTTTCACTCCTTATGGTTATATGGCAGTGAAACATTAGTCACTCGACTTTTGTGTGGCTGGAAATGATGATGATGATGACATCAACTCCCAGGAACTGTAATTTATCTTAGAAAATACGAGACATAATTTTCAAAGTGATCAGTTACTAATATATCTATTACTTAAAAAATTACCAACTGGTGTAGCCAGAACGAATAATTAATTCTCTTTGAATCTTGTTTTGCTTGTTTGTCGATACCTTAAAGTCATATAATAAATAATGCCACTTTTTTTGAGAAGGACGATAATTTTGACATAGAAAATCTGACATGAGGTTTATGTTACTTGAAGTGGAAAAAATTGGATTGAATAAGTCTATTAAATTGTGACTTTTGCACTAACCAGAATACTATAAAACATTTGGTTATATCTTGTTGAATATGCGGCCAGTAGAAAAAGTCTTTGAACAACAATATTGTAACATCCACAGAAGAATGACTAAGATAATAATATTCATCAAGTACTGGGCTGATATATTTGTGTAAGCAAGTTCTCATTTAATAAGACATACGATGAACTGCACATTGCTCAGCTGGACATTAGTAAATAGGTATTATTAAATCTTACATAATTATAAAAGTCCTTTTTCTATGTGTTGTTCTGCACAAATGTCGCGCCATAACAAGAATATGTCTTTTCGAGTTAATGATCGATTTTTTTAAAAGTCTGAGATAAATAATCTGCCACCTACTTAGCTTTGACTTATACAAGAAAAAAAAGCTAAACTGTACGTATTCGTTAAGATAAATATGTAAGATAAACTGCCGCTTTTATCTCTATGGCTAGTTTTGAAAACCATTCTGCAAAGACACCACAAACGACGCTAAGTCAATCCTCATACGAATGGATTGCATAAAGATATCCTTTAATCTGGTGTCCGGAGATGTGCAGAAAACATCACAGCAGTCTTCTTATTTTCCTGAAGCTATCAGAGCTAATTCGGTTGATCCGGTAACAAATTCCGAAAAAGCATTCTTCTAAACAACATTTAGTGCAGTATTTTGCGCAATCAGACTTTTATTCTGGTGCAGCACAACACAGACTCTAGTTAGAGCAAATCGACTTCCGTACATGGATATTTCTTGTCAGTCGTGTATGTAATTGCATCAGCAATAGCATAAAGACCTGGAGTAATTGCACATACCACGAGGACAACGCATATTTCTGTGGTTTCGAATACGGAAATTTTTTTAATAGACTAAAGTTTGATCAAAATATATAAGCCCCATGAATTTGAGTTCTATTAGTGTTTGTTAGAATTTTTCCACGTTTGGCACCAGACCAGACTGATCGATACTAAATATGGTCATTTTGATGTATGTTAAATGCTTTTTAAGAGTATCAGAGAACATGATGAAGCCTTAGAATGACGAATAAGAATTTGGACGTCTACCTTATAAATTATTCATGAATCTCTGAAATTTATTTGGTAATTGGTATACATGAAAGGAAGTACGCAAATAGTTGAATAACCCAAAATGAATAAAAACAGCTGTTTTTGGTATGACTACTTTGTCAAGCGGAATACGATGCTAGGCTCATTATAGATTAAGTACACTCAACCGTTTACGATGAAAAATTTCATGAAAAATATTTTTAGAATAATTTATTCGAAACGATTCCGAATTGTATTTCTGTTGAGGGCGTAATAATTACCGTACTATATTCAATCATCAAGTTTCGCTCGCCTTACATGTAGAACGTCGATATCCATAAACTTTATCTAGGGCAAAAAGTACCATCCTCCAATATCAAATAAAACATGGCCTCCAAAGCCTTACTAATTCTGGTCTAGAGGTTAAGTTCTAGTAAAGAATGGTGGGGCCTATAGCTGCAGTGTTTTGCTGCGTATTTAAGCTGACTATACTAATGTGATGAAGTATTTTACTATTTATAAACTTTAGGGAGAAGTTGACGATCTTGCATAATTGTACATTAGTGTATTCGTTGCTCTTGAGCAGAAGAAAGAGATGAACGTCATTATCAAAATTATTAACTGGTACCTTTGACTTCATAGATTAGCAAAGAATATTTCGTCAAATTCAAGGCCAAGTATGAAACATGGCAGTTTCGTGTTGATAAATGCCCACGAGAAAGCAGGATGTAGACACCGCAAGTTTCATCAGGCCATTTGTTTTTACTCATTGGCCTTTAACAGCTTTCAACTCTATATCTGAGCTGCATGGTATAGGGAAATTCTGTGTTCCTATTGATATTGAATTACGCGTATCTGTCTGACAACAATTAACGACGCGGGTTTCCTGAGCATATGAATGCCGGCCTTATCACCTATGTACGTTTCTTTCAGTGGGTTTTAACTTCATTTATGTGGAAACTTTTTTGTGTACCATCTTAGGAAGTCACACACTATAACATCTGGACTGGTTTTCAAGAAGTTTCTAGTTCTTTCTCCAAATATAAAGTGCTTCATTCACCATTTATAATGACTGTGAGCAAATAGCAGGTTCCCTGGACAATAATCCTTGCACATTATGTTTCAGATCATGTAATGAGGGAATCGAATGCTGCGCGCAGTTTGATGTTGGCAGGTATCCTTACGGCGTCTGCGATTACTGACGAGGATGATGTGGACAATGCAATTTCTGGCCTTATTTCTTTAGGTAATGGATTTGAAATGTTTCTGAAAGTCAGGCTATTATACTATCTAGCAGAAATTATAAATTTTCAACTGCTATTTCAATTTCCTCAGGATAATCTTTTAGCAAAGCTGGTTAACATAAATTATTGGCAATTGAAATTTGAAACTTTATATCAAAAGAATAATATCAACAAATTATGAGGAATTTAATAATAAAACTAAAGTTAAAACCAAACAATTAATGACTTATACACAGGAGAATAAAACATGCAATTATCATTAGAGAACACTATAATTTTAGATATGATAAGTATTAAATTGTAACTGAAAAAATGCATTAATTTTCGTTTAATGCAAGGATTATACAAGAAAATTAAATTGAACTAGACCGTTGGATACAGCCTTAAAATATTTTTAAATTACACATTTTTGTTGTCATTATATAAGCAATAATTCTTTTATAATATTCCAATAAAACATTACAAGGATTTATTTATAATGAAACATTATACATATATATATATATATATATATATATATATATATATATATATATATATATATATATTGATTATACATGATGATAGGCGTCATTTACTGATACGCTACTTTCCCTATATGCTTATTCCACATAACTTGGAATAATTAAATTAGTCTCCTTATTGCCCAAAATAAATTAATCTAGTTATACGCTTAAACGATCAATCCGTCTTTGAAAATTATTTCCAAAGTTAAATGTGTCACATTAACCAAATTAAAAATTGTTGGCATATAAACCAATAAATTATACGGGATATGGCTCACCTAATCATTCTGAACCATGATTTCTTTAACCAACAATCACTGGATTGACCAAAATTGTGTGTAAATATATTGACCAAAATGGTTTATTTACATTATTGACATGAGTTCCTTTCGTGACCTGCGTGCAGGAGATACAAATATGATTTGTGTATTTTTTGTGCAAACGAATTAATTACGGCTTAATATGATAAAAAATTATAATAAATATATGAAATATGCACAATTTCAAGGCACAATAATACACATTTCACAACTGCACAAAAATTGCAAAGATAGGATGAAATGATATTTGTGTATGGAAACAATTTTCGCAAATTTAAGACAACAGTTATTTATAGACGTTGGAATGAGGTTTTCACATCTAATATTTAGTTTCACTTAGCCAGTAATTAGTCCCAATTTGATAGCGAGTACAGATGATACAAAATCTTTATTATTTGTTCCAATGAAGGACGGATCATATATAATTAAAAGGGGCTTGTAAATTTAACCAAATCCTAGTTTACTTCAAGTTTTTCAATGTAAGAAAACGCGAAATTAGTTTGAATGTTATAATTTTAAAACTATTTATGTATTTTTTATTTGGTTTCTGATAGTGCTTTTATTGTAGATATATGAGTAGTTTCAATGTATGTTGCAACGGATATAAGAAAAAAATATTATCGCTAGAGCGTAGTATTATTTATTGTTTATTTTTTTAAATATCTGATTTGGTTAAACCAGGGTGTTGTTAGACTGGAAAAAACAATATTCCTTGGAATATAATTTTTAATTTTTAACAAACAAAAACCGGATTGCAAACCTTGTATGTGCCATATATTAATCAAATGGATTTTGTTAATGTTTCAAAATGATCATTATTTTTTAAAATTAATCACAAATATATGACTGCAGTTTACTGAAAAATTGGCACATAGCCAAAACAAAAGAATAAGCAATTTGTAATTGCATTCTGTTGAAAGTAATTTGTTTAATTAGAATTTCATTAACGAAAAATTTGAAACTACTTCTAATTGAGGTATTTGCCTACAATATTTAGCCACATATTTAATTGTCAGCAACATTAAGCACTGCTTTCTTAGCCGTAAAATATTATCAATTCAAAATAGGGAAGTTATTTAGGACAATATTTTTTTGTGGGGCTTTGTTTAAAAATTAGTAGAAAAATTATCTTATGAAATTCCATTTTTTGTGTTATTTCCGATACATGTAACTTACTTATATTTTGAGAATGAACACGAAAATCAATATGCATAGAATAATATTCCAGAATAAATTTTTGCTTTTTTCTATGGCTAGAAAAACAAAATATAAGAATAGTATTCATTTAAATTCCAGGACTTTGCTTTAAATCATTTTCGTTGTTTTACTTTTCACAAAAATCAAAATTTACTTTTTTTATCTCGCGTGTCAAATATATAATATATATCGTATCCTTTGGATAAATAGATGTTGCAATCTATACATCACAACATATGCGTTAGGTTTCAATTTAAAACATTACTAATTTTATTAGAAAATTGTGCATAAATAACTTTTGATTTTAGAAATGAATTTTATACAAATTCAATTGTGCATTAGACGTGTAATAACAAGATTTAAGCTCATGCCATTGGATTCATGAAGTTTTGTCATATTAATCAATAAAAAGGAATGGTAATAAAACTGAACGAGTTTCTTGCTTATGTTCTAAAATTTGCACGAGTCGGCACAATGCGGTAAAATATTTTATTGTTTTTCTCTGTTGTTGATCATACATTGTCAAAACTCGTCAGTACTGCTGAATTTATATGGTTTTTCTTCGTTGTGTGACTGGTTATATGCAAACAGATGAGGGCTTATGTCAAACTTGCTAAACATTTTTAACGATTTATAACATTCACCTGAATTTTTTTATTACAGAAAATTTATCTGTTTGAAAAATTTCCAATCAAGTGTAACCTACGCGAAAGTAAAAGAGGTTAATGCGGCATGACTCATGAGAGTTTCCCTCTCGACGAGAGCTCTAAAATAGGCAATAGAACTGAATTTAATTATGTTTATTTTTCTGATAATGTGATTAATGATGTTTGTGAAATCGAAATTCAGCAAGAAATTAAGTATTTAGTCATAAATATTCAATGTACAGTTTCTACTGAGAGACATATTTAATGGATAGTAAGCAGTGCAAATAACAGATGGGCACTAATAAATAGAAATATCTTATCGAACGATATAAAATTAAAAAATATATAATTTGGATTATACCGAAATCAGAATATGCTGCCGCTACTTGGAATCCAGTAAACAAAGGATTATCCAACAAGATAGAAGCTGTGCAAAGAAAAGTTGTGAAACAAATTAGCCCTGTCTCCTGCACTATATACGCTAGTAGATTATAGTTTTTATCATTGCAATCTTTATGGTATCGGAAAATGTGCTACTGCATAAAAGTTTTCCATTTGAATCAGTGGACAGGTGCCCACATAAAGTCAATAAGAAAGATTCATGAAGTTGGAAATAGACCAGGAGGTTAGGCGATCTTAATTCCTTTGGTGGGAAATATTTTGAGGAATTTATTCTCGTTTTCGAAAATTTACAAAATTTAAAATCAATTGCCAAAGGAGCTTAGAGAAACGCCTCCATCTAAGATGTCTTATAAATTTCTATGTACTGAACTTTTAAAAATCTTCAATCCTGCTGATCTTTTTAATTTTGATTATAAAAATACTTTCTCGTGGTTGAATAAAAGACAAGGATAATTGTGATTAGCAACATACCTTCTTTAGATTTTTATTTTCACGTTCTGTATTATTGAAATTGACTTTTTATGCAGTATAACATCATGTTAGTCAACAATTCATATAGTCAATTGCTAGTCATGATTATCATTTTTTTCATAATGCTACACACGAATTATACCTTAATTTTTCCTATTTCGATGATGAATCTATAACTATTTATATACTCGATAATTGTACAAATGGGATTAATTTATAAGACCGTTCTTCTTCCTATATAATAATAATTACTACAGGCCAACAAAAATCTGAGCTACGTCCAATTGATAGGCGATAAATGGCTGTATTCTTTGGAAATAGGCGCAAATTTTATTTTTTAGAAATAATTAAACTATCGGTGAATTATGTTCTGTCTAATACGCTATTGACGTTTGTTTGTACAACAAAATTAAAGCTTAACTTATATAAAAAAATAAGTTGATTGCTATAGAAAAGTCCGTCATTGGTTTTCTATATATTTGTTAAAGTTGCACAGAGCGCAACGTAGTCCGGGCGAGCTGATTGTTAAAGAAACTGTATATGGAGTCAAAGTTTATAAAAATTAAAATCAAAATCTGGCAGCTTCCAGAATTTTCTTCAAATAAAAATAGCAATATGATTATTCAGAGCTGAGTTTTATATGCAAATTTTGTAATCTACAGCTAAATTAACAAAAAAAGTTCATACATGGTTTTAAAATAATTTGATAATTTTTTTTTGTTCGATCAACATTTGCTGTACATGGTAATTCGAAAACAATTTTGCAGTCTGATTTCGTATCATTTTTCTGTGGAAAAATAAAATTATTTTAGTTTGTAGATACTTTAATAAAAAAATATTATACTTGGATTTTGTTCCTAAACACTACCTCTACACGTTATTAGTTAAGCAAAAGATGCATCAAATTTGGTGTCAACAACAATATGTCTATGCGTTCAGGACCATAAATTGCATGCAACCTTAATTGATGTTTACGCTATTAGCAAAAGCTCCATATGCAATTCTATGGTCGAATATAGTGTGCTGTTCTTCATTTCTAAGTTCATTTAACTTGATTAAAATATAATAATTAAATAAAATCTAAGCGAGATATAGTACTGTAAAGCGTGTTTTTCTAGAAAATTCCAGAAGTAAAAACATGTGGCCGTATTTATTTTTGTCTACAATTTTTTATTCTTATTTAATATCGGCTTAAATTCCAATATGATAAATTGAACGATATTTAAATGGCCTTATTTTTCAACAGGCAACAGAAACAAAATTAAAATTGGTTTATGTATTTTTAAATGTTTAATTATGCTTAATTAAGTGATGAATTTCTACATTTGTATTCAAATTAGTGCAAAAAATGAGAAATATAGATTATGTCTACTGTAACAAATGGCAGAAAAATTATCAAATTTTTGTCTCGCTGAGAAGAATTATATGACAATTTGACGATTATACACATATTTTCAATCATAATGATTTTGAATTGAAAGTAATTTTAAATCTTGCTTATTATTTTTCATGTCTTGTTTGAACAATTCTAGACAATATTTTAGAAACCTCTGGGAATATTTTGTGACTTCCCATCACCATTATTTTATTTATTTCTGGGTGAGACAATAAAAGTTTCGCATAACTACATTAAAGTAAATTCTTAGAAATCATGGTGTTATTAAGTAAACGAAGCCTAAAATTCCTATGCTTATTCAATAGTGAATAAGTTATTGCCTATCTGGAAACGAATTAAATCGATAAGGACCGAACGAGAAAACAAAAGTCACCACGAACGAAAGGTATTATAGACTTAATTCTAATGTCAATTTTATTAACGTACCACTTAAATTTTGGTAATCAGCCGCTATTTCTTCAATTTCCAAACTAATTCAAATTTAAATATTCCATAATCCTATTAATTTATATCCGTGATTGATTTTTATTTGTTTCGTGCTACAATCGATTGTGCTTATCTTATACTTCATTGTTATTTATGAAAGAATATGAGACGAATGTTGATAAGAATATGAGAATTTTTACTAATAATAATTTTTAATAATAAAAATACGAGTAAATTTCTAAACCACAGAATAAATTACGTTTCCTATTGCATACATGTACACTATTTATAATGTGGCGAAACGTGTGACACTTTCCAATACATTGTAGAGATTCGAATTGGATTTAGCCACTTTTTTGTAAACAAATAAGGAAGAAAATCGTAATCCGTGTTGTGAAATGAAAGTCTCCGAGATGATTTAATATTCGCCAATGTAATCTTTTATAAAGCTACGAAAATGCAGTAACGGACATTATTGAACGTATGGATTAAAACAGCAATACTTAAGATGACGAGAATATATCGGTTTTTAATATTAATGAAAAATCCTATAGACAAGTTTCAAGAAATTCATAGTAATTAGAATTAGCGCACGGTAGGTCGTTAGATAAAGACGTAAAGACTTTCAAATTATTAAGTTATTAATTTTGAATGTTAATAATTTTTCAACTGATGTACTGTCACAATTTTGCTAAAGCGTTCGATAAAACTTACAAATTTTGTGTTAAATCCCAAAACAAATCACGTATTAAAGAAAGTATTAGTATATACAAATTTGTAACACGTAACAAGTTAATGAAAAACAGGTTTGGAGTTCCGAAAAATAATGGTATTACGGGATTCCAAGGTTAGTATAGAAAGAAGGACACTAGTAGCGGAGAAATGCGAACTACATAAAAGCATACGATTAGTTTTTGGGATTAGCTACCTCAGCGACAAAAGAAAGAATAAAACCGAAAAGAGAGGAAATGTGAAGATACATATTTGAGTATCCACCTTAATATATGCAATATTCACCCAATATTTAATATCGCCACTTTGATCCTTTAAATAAAATAAATTTATCTTTCTTTATTATTATTTGGCTATTATCTTTCTATCTATCTTCATTTTATCTGAATTATGCAAATTCTTTTACGGTCATATTTTTTTCTTTATTGTATCCACTTACTCTATAACTCGCTTTACCATATACTTGGTAGCACCTTCAAGTATACATTTTGATAATAATTCTATCAACCACAGTATATCGCATTCCTCCACACATTTTCGACCGTGCTTCGTGAAAAATATAATGGCGGTTTACAATTGAATCTTTTTGATTAGTCCTACTCATGATCCTCAATGAAAGATATACTCAGCTTCGAGCCTTGTCCTTGGTAAATTCTGGGCATTATAGGATGAATTCTCAATAAGGACAAAACCGGTCTACAGGATACATAGCCTTTTATAAATTATGCAATGCCTATTTTGTATTGTAAAATGTCTGCATAAACTGGGACATGTATTGACATGAAGATTACAACTTTGATTTCTATAATTATTTTCACTGCCCGTGCAAGAAATTTTGCTTAATTATATTTATGTGATTATTTGTAAATAATGGTGGTAGTCCATTAATGTTGGCTTATTCAAACGTCATTGGCTTTACACGTTTTGATCTGATATGGAATGATTTAGATACATTATCAAAGTTGCTTCTATTATGTGGTGAAATTAGTTTGAAAACCACAAGGACGTTAAAAATTTTCTACTAAATGTTGCTACATTTCAAAATATCCAGTTTATATAATGAAATAATGAGTTACTTATAATATGCAACTAGATTGCCTACATCTTTTTGCTCCACGTACATATAAGCATAAATAAGGTTTACAGTAAGTGTTTTTGTATTATACAGCGAATGCGAAGAATCAAAAACACATTTAAGACGTGTTTGTACATAAAATTCACCAATCTATATTTTGTTTTTCCATCATTTTTTACAAATTGGAAAAGGATGAATTAATTTTTACATAACAGACTTATAAATTGGCAGCAGCGTTATTGAAAATTTTTTAAATTTGAAATCGAGCAAAGTTATAGTTAATCTGAAGTTTAAAGAAATATTTTAGCACTCCATTTAATGAAATTTTGAATATATTGAAATATTTGAATGCAGCAAATTTAAAATTGGCATTGTAGAATATACCATCAAATTTGGAATGTTTTACAGATTTACATAACGATTTATACACACACTGGATTTATCTCCAGTGTTGGCTGTCATTTTTCTAAGGCACTTAGAGAATACATCATTAAAGAGTGACATCAGCAAATGTGCTCAATATATACGGACCGTGGACGATATATTTCTTGTAATTAAGAACAGATCGCAATCACGAATACTGCTTCAAAGTTTCTACGAAGCACATAAGAATATCCGCTTCACGCCAGAGCACGGGAAAGATGACTGTCTGCATTTCCGTGATGTACTATTAAAGAAAGAAACTAATAGTAAATTAAACAGAACAATTTACCATAAACCAACATGGTCTGCACAGTATTTGCATTGCAGCAGTTTTGTACCATTTGGACGCGCGATTTGAAATGGCTCCAATTTTGTCGCATTCTGATATTGAAAAAATTGTTATGGATCTCCAGAACTCAGTGAAGGTATTGAAAGAAGACAACAACTATTTAAAAAATGAAGTGTCCATATTGAAGAATGAGGCTGTTGTGAATGCGTTTAAATTGGAACAGGCAGTTAAAAATAATGAGACTTTAAGCGTGCGTATAGTTGAACTGAATGAAACGTTAAACATTAAATTAGACAAAATAAAAATTGATGTTCAGCCTTGGATTGAATTGGCTGCTATAACAGTGGAAAGTGATACGCCTGTTAAAAATAAATCATCTGGCGAAGAAATATTGAATATATTGGCGAACGAAGTATCAGCGAGAAACAGCAAGCAAGATCAACTAGTATTATTTAATCTTGCTAAAAAAGCTGAGGTTAATGATGTCCAGAAATTAAATGCGTTAATAAAAGAAGAGACACATGCGGATATTGCAAAATGCTTTAGGGTGGGTAAACGATCGGATCGTCCAAGGCCAGTTATTGTGAAATTATCGAAACGCCCAACAAATATGCAAATTGAGTCCATCAACAAAAAGAAAGATGAGAGTCTGAGTTTTCGCAGCATTTTTATTGGCCGGGACAAAACGTTTCTCCAACGAAAGTTGGCTAAAACAAAAAAGTTAATAAGCAACCAGGAACGGAAGCTGATAACCACTGATCAAGCAACCTCTGAGACTGCAATATCAAAAAACGATGTTTCATTAATAAATATTGTGGACAGCGGGGGGAGAGGAAGAATGGCCTCAAAACCTGGGAATCGCATAATAAAGAAGCCAGCAAAGCTGAATCAGTAAAAGTTGATTATTGTTTAGATAAGTCGTGTTCCACATTTACCTTATTTTATGCTAACTTTCGTAGTGTTAGGAACAAAATCTTTTTGCTTTGTAATTTTATAATAAGTAATGATTTTGATTTTATAATTTTATCTGAAACCTGGCTTAATAATGACATAGAAAACCATGAATTTGATATTCCTCATTATTCTTTATTTAGAAAAGACAGATCGCTGGATAAAAGAGGTGGAGGAGTACTCATTTATAGTAAATCTGTATTTAAGGCGAAAATTCTACATACTAGTGATGATAATGCTATCATTGATTTCTTATCTATACAATTTGAGAATCTGATCTTAACAGCGGTTTATAGACCGCCGTATGCTACTTTATTTGATGATCAAACATTTACCAATTCTTTTCAATCTATCTTTGACTGCCATGGCTATAATGTAGTGGTAGGTGACTTTAATAAGTTACAGGACTGTGAAATAACCAATCTTTTTTCTAACCATGATCTCAAGCAGATTATAAATGAATCAACTAGAGGTTCGCAATGCTTAGATCATGTATACTTAGAAATTGAAATGGTGAAATCGCACAGTTATGATGTTGTCAATTATTTCAAAGAATTGGATCACAAACAAATTATTTTACAATGGAACATCTTGAGTGGCATAACACAGAAACTAAGTTTTGATAATGCACACGTGCACTGTTCCAGAATCAACTGGAATTTTTTTAGAGAATTAAGTATACAGATTGATTATGAGAGTTTTTATTTCTTGAATACTGATGAATTTGTTTCTTCTCTTTCATCGTTATTATCTATTTTATTTCAGGCAGCTACGTTTACGGACATTATACCGAAACGAATTAATAGGAAACTGTGTAAACTAAGAATTAAAGGAGATAATATAATAAAGTGTAGTCTTATTAATAGTATTAAACAAATGAGATTAGATTCCATTGATAAGGAAATTAATTCATCACTACTAATAATCCGTCAAAGATCAGAACGAATTATTTTGGCCAAAATGAAGAGTAATCCTAGATTAGGATTCAAACTCTTCACAGATTACAGTAAATACAAGGAAAAGTTAAAGCTTATTCTACCTGTGGATAAAACTGAGTATGGATTTCTCTGTGAATTGGAGGAAGTATTTGGCAATTTGATATGCAATCCACAGAATGGGAGAGATTTTATAGAACCATCTGATTCTTTGGGAGACCAGGAACCAGGACTTGTTATTGACAGTGATGAATTGATAAAATTGATGTTAAAAATCAAATCAAAAAAACAAAAAGATCACCTTGGTATTTCGATTGATAATTTGCTTCAATTACCTTTAAAATTTATGAATGTACTCTGAAACTTTATAAATATAATTTTAAAGAATGGGAAATTACCAATCGATATACTAACGATAGTAGCTAAGCTGTTGCCAAAAGTAAGTAAGCCAACGTGCGCCAGTGATTATAGATTAATCTCTTTTATCCCTTCGTTTTTGAAGATAATAGAACGATTGATACTAGATCATTTAGAACGTATGTTACCAGCTGATTTTGACCTATGTCAACATGGCTTTACGAAAGGTAGATCGACAACTACCAATATGCTTTCCATGTGGAAACATGTAATCACATTAGACGAGAATAAGTTAGATGCATTAATTGTATTTATAGATATCTCAAAAGCTTTTGACTCTATATATTTTGATGCTATTTTGAATGCGATTAGTTTGTTGAATATTGATCCGAATATTTTAGATTACTTAAATAATATCTATATAATCGACGAATGAGTATTCAAGTAAACGATTAGATATCAAAATCGAAACGAGTAACGAGTGGAGTTCCACAGGGATCAAGCTTGGGGCCAATTTTATTTAAAATTGTTTTTGCAAATTTGGAAACTAAGATCCTTAACGGTCGAGTTTGCAAATTCGCTGATGATTTAAAAATAATCTTCCCAATTGATCCGAAGAATGTCAAATTCTCCAAAAACAATGTGACATTAGATTTGTATGATTTGTGTAAATATTTGATCACACTAGGGCTGAGAATAAACAATAAAAAGACGAAAGCTTTAAAAATAGGGAAAAGAACAAACTTTAATTATGTTTATTTTCATGATGCTGTTATTAATGATGTGTTTGAGATTAAACTTATGCAAGAAATTAAGGATTTAGGCATAACTATTCAATGTACAGCTTCTGCTGAGAGACATATTGAAAGTATAGTAAGCAGTGCCAAGAAAAGATGGGCACTAATAAATCGAAATATCTTATCAAATGATATAAAACTTCAAATGTATATAAAATGGATTAGACTTGTACTAGAATATGCTGTCGCTACTTGGAATCCATTAAAAAAGGGTTTGTCTAATAATATAGAACCTGTACAAAGAAAGGTTGTGAAACATATTAGTCCTATTTCTTGCACTATATACGCCTCTAGATTACAGTTTGTGTCATTGCAATCGCTGTGGTTTCGGAGGACGTGTTATTGTATAAAAGTTTTCCATTTGAACCAGTGGACTAGTGCCTATATGACTCCGATAAGAAAGAGTCATGAAGTTGGAACTAGATCTGGACATTTGGCAATATCTCCTCCTTTGGTGGGGAATGTAGCGAGCAAGTTATTCTCTTTCTCGAAAATCTACAAAATTTATAACCAATTGCCGAAGGGGCTTAGAGAAATGCCTTCATCTAAGATGTCTTTTAAAACTTTATCTACTGAACTTGAAAAAGTCTGCAATCCTGCTGATATTTTTTTATTTTTTTGATTATGATAATTCTTTCTCATGGTTGAATAAAAGACAAGGATAATTGTTATCGAAAACAGATTTTCTAGAGATTTTTATTTCCAAGTTTTGTATTGTTATAATTGAAATGTTATGCACTATTTCTTCTAATTAGTTAACATTACATGCAATCGATTGCTAGTCATGGTTCTCAATTTTTGCATAATGTTACACTCGAATTATACATTAATTGTTCCTAATTTGATAATGTATATATTATTCTTTTCAGTTGAACTTTCTGATATTGATATATTGTATTGTACAACTAGTGAGATATACCTGTCTACATGATATTAATTGCACATTTATTGTGATGTGATAATTATTTTTTATATATTGTACAATTTCCAATTTTATTATTTGATGGAATATGTGTGGTTTGAATCCAAATAAAGATATTCTATTCTATTCTATTCTAATTCATTAATTCATTAATTCATTAATTCATTAATTCATTAATTCATTAATTCCATAATTCATTATTTCATTAATTCATTAATTCATTAATTCATTAATTCATTAATTCATTAATTCATTAATTCACTAATTCATTGATTCATTAATTCATTAATTCATTAATTCATTAATTCATTAATTCATTAATTCATTAATACATTAATTCATTAATTCATTAATTCATTAATTCATTAAATGCTTCATTCATTAATTCATTAATTCATTAATTCATTAATTCATTAATTCATTAATTCATTAATTCATTAATTCTTGAATTCATTAAATCATTAATACATCTTTTCATTTATTCATTAATTCATTAATTCATTAATTCATTAATTCATTAATTCATTAATTAATTGATTCATTAATTCACTAATTCATTAATTCATTAATTCATTATTTTTTAATTCATTAATTCATTAATTCTTTAATTCATTAATTCATTAATTCATTAATTCATTAATTCATTAATTCATTAATTCATTAATTCATTAATTCATTAATTCGATTAA